>CM039681.1:6498137-6618137 GCA_022537955.1 Schmidtea mediterranea
GTCAATTACTGTCATTTTTTGCCAGGTGGCTATCCTCCGTTTGACAGGATTCAATACAAAACTAGTCTTCAAAATATGGCTCCAGTCATTGTCACAGTATTCTGGGTTCTCTCCTCTTTTGGGATGATATTATGTCTCGGATGTTTTATTTTTAATTTTTGGTTCAGAAATTATCGGTTTGTATATAATTTTCTATGAATTGATAAGTTGAAAAGAACTTTCAAAATTTTGAAAACTATAAAACCATATTTATAAACTTGTAAAACTTATGTTACTTTAAACGTGTAAGTTCAAACTAATCATTCGGTCGGAAAAATAATGTCAAAATACTGTGAACATCTGTGTTTTGAATGTTTTTAATGGTTTGGCTGGTTAATTGAGTATTGTGGATTGTTTAAATTATTAAACGATGGTCACTATTTACTTTTCAATTTAGATTCATCAAAATGTCTTCTCCAAGAATCAACAACATTTTATTAATTGGATGCGGTTTAGGTTTTCTGTCCATAATGACCAATTTAATATTCCCTCCAAATATGGCTACTTCGTTTCAACAATACGATATTATATGCCCGGTTATTTATTTTAATTTCATATTATTATTATTATTAATATTATTATTATTATTATTAATATTATTATTATTAATATTATTATTTTTATTATTATTATTATTAATATTATTAATATTATTATTATTATTAATATTATTATTATTAATATTATTTTTATTATTATTATTAATATTATTATTATTATTATTTTTATTTTATTATTATTATTATTATTATTATTATTATCATCATCATCATCATTATTTCACATTTTATTAAACATAACAAGTTATTTTGTATTGATATGAACATGCCTTAGATGAAGTATGCAATTTATACTTTAATCACATCAAAGAAAATTACAAATTCAATAAAAGTAAAATATGGAATACGAAAAGGTCGTTTGTAATTAATAAGTACAAATAAGAAAAAAGAATTTTTCAATTTAAAAAAAAGTAAAAGATTATTGCCTTACCTCAACAGTTTCTCCGAGATAACGAATGATTCACTTGGGGAAGTTGGAAAAGTAACAGCGAAAGTCAGATCAAATTGTATATCTAGATAGCTGCCAGAGATATTGATACGATAATATATAAGTGAAACGCAAAGGGGAAGACACGTTGAATTATGAAATAATAGTTGACTTTGTCAGATGGAAACTTTGTCAGATGGAAGAAATAATTTAAATAGATTTTTAAAGTTATTTATTGTGTGTATTGAGTATTTTCAAATTGAAGAAAGAAAAGCAACTAGATGGATTCTTTCGATTGCCGAAATCAGATGATCATAAATTCGAAGTAATAATCATAGTGATATTCCTCCCGGAAGGTTGTAATAATCACTCAAAAATCACTGTTGAAGGATTGAATAATTTTGTGTTCTTATAAATTGGTAATCAATTGTGCTGATTAATAAAGTTTCATACTGCCTGTAATTTGTTATTGTTGTAAACTAAGGTACGCCTTGGAGTCGGATCAACAATTTTAAATTCCACATTTCACCGACTAGCTCAACATTATAAATATTATTATTATTAGATTTAGAATTTTATTTTTTTTATGTTTATTTATAAAACAAACTATTTTCAATGTAATAATTTCCGGTTTTAAATTTTTATAATTTATGAAATTTATGGTTAAATGGAATCGGTTTACTTATTGAATTTTAAAATTAAAAAATGTTTAACTTTTACTAGCATAAAATTTTCTAATAAAATAATGTTACAATAAGCCATAAAATTATCAGTTGTAGAATTTTTCTTCAAAACTTTTTTTTATTTTATATTTACAGATTATTAGATTGTTTACGTATTTGTACTGAAATTTTAAAAGAAATTCAAAATAAAAATAAATCACCTTATAATATTGCGTTGATCGCTGTCACCAGCAGGCCTAGGATACCACCAACCTCTTTAGGCGCTTAAATCTTGTAAAAAATAAATTAATTAATGCATAGTAAAAAATGTACACTGAAGGAAATTATTTGCTTTCACTGATTAAAGTGTATAGAGAATTTATAGACACACAAACATTTTATTATAAAAATACACATGAAAACTGTCAATCAAAGGTTTTTTCATCATAAATGTACATTTAAGGTACATACCAAATGCTTTGATGCAGTTGACATTAAATTTTATAGACATTTTTAAGGTTTAAAATTACAGTTTTTAAATTTTAAATTTAAAGGGTTTTACTTTTTTACATAATATTTTATACAAAATTTGACTATGAATCAGATTTATTTAAGGTATTCAAGAATTTTCTACTTTAAATAAATCTGATTCATCATAAAATTTTGTAGAAAATACTATGTCACTTATAAAGAAATCAGAGATGAAACACAAAAAAGTCCTTATAATTTTACTTTTTTGCTAGAATTTCTCTTATAAATATTAAAAAATTAGGATCCCTTGTTGTTTTACCCAGTTTAAGAGAAAAAACATGAGTGTTTTTATATTCTAAATTTAGATTTAATATTACGATTTTTTTTAAATTAAACAAAACCCCAATAATGACACGATGTATTTACACGAAAATACTTGAACCTTTACTGAATACTGAAATAAGAGACGTAATAAATTATCTTATTGAGAAGGTTGTCATAATATTATGTAAATTTAACCATATAAACGCAATAAAGATGAGTGGGCTTATAGATGTATGACTAGATAATGCCAGAATTATAGCAAGTAAGTATAGAATAAGATTGAAGGAAGTTATTTTTGGTGAAAAACTCGATTTATATCTTGATGAATGGACTTGGAAAGATAGTATTTATATATTAAAAATTATTATTGATCTGATTTTGTATTAGTTTTGTTTTAATTTATAATATATATTTTGAAATTTTAATTAACTGTTTATAATTATAATATTTTGTTAACTTTTCTAAATATTTTTTACTTATGGGGAAAAAACAACAAGAGAAAAAAAATTTTGAACTAATTGTTTTAGTGAACTAAAAATTATTTTTCGCATTTTAATTCAGATATTTTCTTGAAATTTTTAAAATTTAATTTATTAATTAAAATGACGATTTTGTAGCTTTGGTGGGGCATTTACATTTCAGTGCAGTAAACCTTGTTTATAGCGTAATTGTTGAGGTCCAGAGTTTTCATATGGAAAACCGGTGGGGTCATCTTAAATCCGAGCACTATAAATTTACATGTAAAACAAATCAAAGGTTGATTTTATGATACAGTTTTTCGAATAAAAAAATATTTACGTTAAAAATTCATTATTAATATATATTTAAAGAATCTTATTTTTTGTTTGAATTAGATAAACCTATCTTCCTTGATTTTCTTTTAGTTGAAACACTGGACTCTGGTTGTTGGTTTTGATTTAGCACTTGGAGCCATGTTTGCTAAAACTTACCGAGTTTATGTAATTTTCAAAAACAAGCAAGTAAAGAAAAAGGTTGATTTTGTTGTGAAAATTTCTTTTTAATTCTGAGCATGTAGCTATATGTTCAAGATTGGCACCTCGTAATCATTATTGCCGTAATAACTCTCGTTGACATAATAATAATGGTTTGCTGGTTGGTGATTTCTGATTTTGGGTTGAAAACAAACTTAGTACAAACTCAGGTAAGCAAATTTTGACGTATTCAAATTATTATATATTACTTACATTACAGCTGTGTGTAAAGCTTAATCCATGTGAATGATTTGTTATTTGATAGGCTAAAATTCGACCAATCACCAGCCTATTAATAGTAGCTATAAAACGTTTAATTAGAATTTATCTGTTTTAGTTATGGTAGCATTTTCAAAACACGACGATACTTTTTAGCTATTTATGTCGTATTTAATACATGATTAATTAAATCAAACATCAACTTAAACATTCCAAATTGACATAGTACAATTTTGCTACCTGTTTCAGTTCTACGTTGTATATTTTTGGTAAAGCCAAGTACTTTCGGATTTTAAGAGAATCAATCTGTAAAAATGCGTTTGGATCAAAAGTGGGATAAAAAATATGATTTGACTTATTTCTAAAAATTGTTATAAAATTCACTAATACCAATAATGAAATTAAATTTGTATTCATAATAGATATTTCAAAGTATTTGTAAAAATACATTATTACCACATTCGCTGCATTTACAAATCTTGCAAACTGTCAATGCGTCATCAGTGGCGCACGGTGCACTGAATATATTGTAATAAATGAAAATTGTGAATTACTCTTCATTTTTACCTTTTCAAAAATAATCATAACTAAAGCTTGACGGTCTAGCTATTACGGATCTATCTTTTTGATTTATTTATCTTTTACAAATCTTATCTTTACAAATCTTGCAAACTGTCAATGCGTCATCAGTGGCGCACGGTGCACTGAATATATTGTAATAAATGAAAATTGTGAATTACTCTTCATTTTTACCTTTTCAAAAATAATCATAACTAAAGCTTGACAGTCTATCTTTTACGGATCTATCTTTTTGATTTATTTATCTTTTCTATGACTTTTAGTTTAAGCTTAATTTATCGGTATTGCCAGGAACAGTATTACATCTGTGACTAAAAGATAGTGAATATATTTCGGTAGAAAAGAAACATAAATACAGTTAAATTATATTATTAATTATATTAACACATTGAAGGCGGTATGTAATGAAAAGTATATAGCCTGAATTCCAGAATATTTCTTAGTTAATATTTTTAATTGTTTTTATGTCTTCATGTTTTATTTAATTGTAATTTATAATACGATATTATATGAAATTTCAAATTACGTGAATTTCCGTCTTCCATCACCAACAGTTGAAAAATGAAAAACTGAAATTCACGTCTCCCGTCTTCAACGTGTTAATTATCATAATGTATTTTATTTTGAATAATATTTTTCTGTACTATATAGAATCCGATTAACGGAATATCCGAAATATTCGTCTGTTTGATATGCGATGGAGATAATAAAATGTTTTTCATAATATCGCTTTATGTGACTAAAAGTAAGAAAAGAAAATTAATTTTATTTTTATGTAGATTTTAAATAATTTTTGAGTGCAAATAAAAATACAAATTTACAGTATAAATTTAATAAATATACAAAATATGTTCGTTACTGAATTTATTAATACAATTAGACGAATTAGAATAAAATAATACTTATTTTATATATAGCCAATTGCGTGCACTTTCTATGCGCACCAATTGCGTCGCACTTGTAAGACTTAAGGCATTCAATATTTTTAAAAATGGTTTATTAAATAGGTCTTGCAACTCATTATTGAAATTAATATCAAATAAGGAAAAGGCAAAATAGTTATTTAATCAAATTATACAAACTAAAAGATCTCAAAGGTTTAGCTGCATAGACTCACAAAAAAAACCAAAAATGGAAAAAATATAATTTTTGTTTTTTAACCGATTAAGCTAAACAAATATATCATTATTCACGATGAACAGAGTAAAATATAAAACAGTGATTTTTCAATGACCATTATTGTGGTTTCATCAGCATAAGAATCTCGTTTTTTAACCTCTAAAATTCAAAGCTTGTGCATGTTGAGGAATGGCGTGAAATTCATCAGAAAAGTAATTGGTAAGATTGAAAAGATGTTGCTTGAAATGTTTATTTTAACTAATGGTATTTGATTCTGTAAATTCAGATTTAATAGAATCTTCAGTTTTGTAATTATCATCCATATAAGGAGGTTTGATATTTATTTTTTTTCGAGCATTGCATAGTTGTTGATTCTATAAACTTCCCAGAAGCATTAAATTCGTTATCAATATTAGTTAAGTTTATATATTTTCGGACGATTTGGAATTCATAATATTCACGAGAATTATAATTTTCTAAATTAGTTTTAGAAGGTAAAAAATTGTTATTTGATATTTGAAAAGACATGTTAAAAATGAAAACGTCAGAACTCTATTTATTATTATTGCAATAATTATAATATTCAGACAAGGTTATTTTTTATTACTATTTGCGCATAATAAAGTTTAAGAAATTTTAATTAATTTAAATTTTAAAATAAACAATCACTACAACCATAATAAATATGGCAATAATAAATTATGGTTATTACTATTATTATTATTTATTATTATTATTATTATTATTATTATTATTATTATTATTATTATTATTATTATTATTATTATTATTATTATTATTGATAGACTTTAAAATCTTTTTTGTGTCGGTGGCGGAATTATTTATATAAATAGAATTTAAACAAATAACAAAGTTAGCGGTTTTCCGCAATGTTTATTCATAAAATATGAAATATTTCGGCCGATAAACAGCCCTGATCACTCATAATCAAAATTTAACTAGACTTTCGCTTTCTTTCCTTCTTCTCTGATTGATATTTTGTTTCAATTTTTTGAAGTGCAAATTTGATTTTTAAATATTTAAAATACTTTTGTTGAATCTGAATAAATAAATTTTGATTTTTAAAAAATTTTAAACTTTTTATTCGGATCTAACAAATTTATAATATTGATAAATCGAATTGAAAATTTTGAAAATTTGTTTAAATAAATATATTTATTGAATATATTGAGTGGAAGAAAATATCAATCAGAGAAGAAGGAAAGAAAGCGAAAGTCTAGTTAAAATTTGGTTATGAATGATAAGGGCTGTTTATCAGCCGAAATATTTCATATTTTATGAATAAACATTGTGGAAAATGGCTAACCTTGTTATTTGTTAAAACTCTATTTATATTATTATTTTTATTATTATTATTATTATTATTATTATTATTATTATTATTATTATTATTATTATTATTATTATTATTATTATTATTATTATTATTATTATTTTAAACATTGTGCCTTTAATTAGTCCTTAAACAATGTTCGTTCTCAACTTAGTTCGTTTAGGCAATTCAAATCACAATGATAAATTTATTGTAAATAAATTTTACTAATAAATTCTAATGTTAAATGAATAAATAATGAATCATTCGATAGAGAAAAGTCGAATTTCAGAAATCATTGGAATACAAATGTCATGTTGTCGACTAAATGAATTTAAATTATATTTTAATGCCACAAGTTAATGTGATATGTAAACTTTTTGGTTTAAATAATTAAATAAGTTTTATAGTTCATTTTTGTAGCATAATATTTTATTATATATATAATGTATTTTAACTTAAATTTTGATTTTATCCTCCAAAAATGCTTATTTATTATCTTTAGTTTTGCTATTAATATTTGGAATATTTTTTGCGTGGGAAACGCGAAAAGTTAAAGTGGAAAACCTGAATGATTCTCAGCAAATCGGATTATGCGTTTATAATATATTTATATTTTCTTTAATCACTGTCCCATTTGCGTATATTCTGAACAACTCCCAATCTCAAACAATGGTGATCATTCAGTCTCTTTCAATCACAATTGCAATTTTTACAATTCTGTCTTTGGTGTTCCTTACAAAAGTTTGTAGAAGTTGATGGAAGAAAATATTTCACTTTGTTTTTAGATGATTGCTATTCTTAAGCACGGGAAAGAAGTGGATTCGTTATTAATTCAAGGAATAAGCAATACAACGCAAACCTCGTCAGTCCAAAGTACTTCGACGTCTTAAATGGAATGATAATATTTTGTCTTTTTGCACTAAACTTTTGATTTTATAGTTAATTTTATTATAGTCACTTTTTTGAAATAATAAATTATTTTCAGTAGAATCGAAATCAGATAAAATAACGCTTAACTTACAAATATTTTAGTAAATTATTAATTATTTTAAATACATATAAATATTTATTAAATTATGGCGCTTACGACTAACAATTAATTTAAACAAATTTAATTTGAAAATATATTAGGTAAATTAAATGATTTTAAATGTTTGTATTAGTTAAATAAATTTTAATATTTTGCAATCTAAAATAAATTCTATTTGAGTAAAACATTTTATTTAAATCATATTTACTAAATTATTCGATATTTTATTTAAGTAAACATTATATATTATTTACACAAATTTGAATAAAATGGTTAAAGGTTTTTCATAATAAAGGTAAACTTTACCCGAATTACTGTTAATCTACAATTCACGATGATGAAATTTTATCAGATCAAAAACTATTATAAATGCCCTGTATGACAGACCCAAACTTCTGACCATTATCCTAAATTTTATAATGATCATAGAGGCCATTTAACACAGTTTAATGTTGAGAAAAATTCCGTATGTAAATGCGGTATTAAAAGAAAATGTACCATGAATACGATTTATTACGCTCATAACGAATTATAAAAGTGAATATTGATATATATATAATGTTAATGAAATAGAACTTCCCCATTCCTTTTGAGAAAAATTAAAAATAACATTTATCGAAATGAAACAATCAAAAGTCTAATTTGGAATCCAGGTAGAATTTGAAAAGATGAAGAAACAAAAATAGTTTGTATATCGAATCGTGCTGTTTCTAAGACTAGTAATTTCTTTGTTGATGGTATAAGAACAGATTTTTGAACGAACAGAATTAGAAATTAGTTGGAAATTAAATCGAATAATAGAAATAAATTTTAAAATAACGAATATATCTAGGTTATTGTGACACAGTTATATTCTAATGTGCATCAAAAGTCCGGAAACTACTTTCAACACGTAATTTAAAGCAAAATTATCTAGTGTATTGGAAATTTCTTCTGTTATATCTATCATTAAATGTACAACTTGTCAATATTCATCGGGCTAACAGATTTAAATAAGATCATATTTCCAAATTTTATGTTGATATTAACATAATAGACCATAGTCAACAAATAGTTTGGATAAAAATTATTATAAGTTACTCAACAATAGTCTATACCAGTGTTTCTCAACAGCCGGTTCGCAAAAGTTTTAGGGTTCTCACATGAAATTCGAAAAATTTCAAGTGATGATAACGAAACTTTTTAATAATTATTATACTTTTGCTAACAAAACATTTTAACTAAATAATTAAATGACTTTTTTAATTTCATTCAAATTAATATTATGAGTTACTTCATAACATCAGTTCATTATAAACTACATATTTTAATCTTCACAGTACATCCAGTAACTAAAATTTAATTTACGTGTGACTAGAAAACTTTCTGAGGCCGAGCGCAAACGTCGAAATGCAACGAGCGATCGGTTGAGTCAAATGCAAACTACACGAGTTAGCAAAGAAGGGGAAAGGAAAGTTTCGGTGCGCAGTTGTTACTACTTTTCCGTTATATTTTATTATTATAGTGTGCAATTTGACGGCGTGTGGATGGAAGAAACAGTATATTTGCTGAAATTTTTGTTTATATATGATATATGATTATTAAACAATTCATTATTGTTTATGCATATAAACCGTTATAACTTAATTCTTTAAAATTAAATAGATATTGAGAATTGAGTTTAAATAATTTATGATCAAAATTATTAATCATTAATTTATTTTTTGGTATTTTTAAAAATGAGTAATAAGAAAATACCAAGAACAATTGAAATTTCTTTTCAAAAAACATGCTCAGGTACTTCGAATACAAGTGAAATTATTAATAATTACCAAAATGATTCACCACAAGCAAAATGAAAATGTATTTTTGTTCGTCAATACAATAATGATTGTTTAAAAGTTGGTTTTATTCTTTGGCAAAAATCGGAAGAAAAATTACCTAAGTTACAATGTGTTTTTTGCAAGGACGTTTTATCAAATGTATGTATGAAACCAGCAAAATCATTACGACACTTAAAAACCAAACATCCAAAATTACAAAATAAGCCCCTGGATTATTTTGAACACCAAAGCTTTGACTTTAAACATCAAACATCTTCTTTTAAAAAATGCTTTTTATTCGACAAGTCTCTAGTAAAGTCTTCATATTTAGTGGCATTAAGAATCGCAAAATGCAAGAAGCCATACTCTATCGTCGAAAATTTAATCAAACCTTGTTTGATAGACGTATGCTCTGAATTACTGGGCCCCACAGCCGGAGATAAAATGAAAAGTTTGCCTTTTTCCAATGATACAATTCAACGAAGAATCGTTGAATTAGCAACTGATGTTGAAGATCAACTCATTCAAAAAGTAAACAAATCATTGTTTGCTATTCAGATGGAGGAATCTACTGATATTTCTAACAAAGCAATACTTTTATGTTACGTTTGTTATATATTGATCACGAAATAAATGAGATTAAAGAAAAAATACTTTGTTGTCTTGAACTTCCTAGTCACACAACTAGCTTAGTAATATTTTTTGCTCTCAACACATATTTCGAAAATAAATAAATAAATTGGAAAAAATGTATTGGTTTATGTACTGATGGTGCGGCAAGCATGACTGGGAAACATTCGGGAGTCGCAGCGAAAATTTTAAAGGTAGGTGCAGTTGGACTGATATGTACTCACTGCTTCATACACCGACAGCATTTAGTTGGAAAAAAATGTCTCCAGAACTGAACTGCTTACTTTTTCAATCTGTACGAATCATAAATTATACCAAATTATTCTACGAATTAAATTTAAGTCGTCAAGGAAATAGCAATACTATTTTTAATTTATGGTATAAAATCGATGCATTCAAAAAAAATAGAATTATGCCGCATGCGCATTGAAGAAAAAATTACAGATTGTTCCACTCTCTCGAAGAATTATTAAATACAGTGAATGTGAATACCGAGTCTTTATTATATGTTATTTCTGAACATCTTGCATCGATTTCTTACGCGTTTGAAGACTACTTTTCTCAGAAAGATGATCCGCGAAAGGTAATTATGTGGATTATAAACCAATTTATCGAACATGGAAATAATGACTTGACTGATTCGGAAGAGGAAAAATTAGTAGAGTTAAGTTACAATTTAACTCTAAAGATAAAATTCAATTTTGGATTCAAGTTATGCAAATTTACATAAAAAAGCAATGAGAGTGCCGCTACCATTTTCAACAACATATTTGTGTGAATTTGCATTCTCCGCAATGACGCTTATAAAAACCAAGCAAAGAAATAATTTGGAAATTTGCCCAGCTTTACGCTTAACTATAACAAATATAACTCCCAGAACCATCCCATTGATGGTTTTTTTATTTGTGGAATTTATTTATTTAAATGTGATTTTTCTCCATTTTTTTTATTCTCTATAATTTTTTTAAATGAAAATTATTTATATATTGTCTATTTTTTGTGATTTATTAGAAATGCAGCAGTTTTGTATAATTTTAAGATTACTTTTTATTATAATGTTACCACATGTTTTTTGCAATATTTATTGTTATTGTTTAATTTACATTCTTTTGAGTAAATATATTGTTTATTTTTTGTAAACTTTGTGTGAATTTTTACAACTAAAATATATGTATATCATAGTGCATTAAATATTTTGTATTCCTGCAAAATATAACCAACAATTAGTAATAATAGGATGTGAGCCCGTCAGATACAACCCCCCCCCTTGGTTTACGGTTATTATATAATATCTGACCTCTGTCCACGCTGTTACTACCTGGAGATTGACATCTATCAACTCAGTTGCTACCTAGTAATTGACCTTTGTCCACTGTTGCCAGGTGACCTCAAGGTTATGTCACGTACCCAATGGTCAGTCACTACACAGAGACACACTTATTACACACCGATTATCTAACTCGTATTATGTCACGCAATTGTGGACAAACAAACTCACCTACCTTCTAGAACCTTCCACACACCTACCTCTAGGACCTACTGTTCTTAAACCGTTCACACACACACACCAACCAACGATAACCGATCCGCACCGATCCATACCCATCATCGCCCATCAGCGCCTATCATCGCCTAACACTTCTACAACTACGAATAAGTCGTAGATTTAACAAAATCACTCACTAGTACTATTTAAAATTTTATTAAATATAACAAGTTTGTTTCACAGTGAAAAGAATATGCTCAACATGAAGCATGCAATTCATACTGTAATCATGGTAGAGAAGAATGAATTCAAATGTAAGTTATCAAGTATTTTATCAATCAGTCTCTTCTGCAATTGGCGTATTCTGAATTTTCTTTTACTTGATATGATATGATGATTCATCGACGTCGTCATCCGGCATTGCAAATATAAATTTTGAAGTAATAAATACTACGAACTAAGCTCTGAATTGATTTTCTAAGTTTTCTAAATTCAATTACGACTTTTACAAAGGCAAAAGTCAGGTTAATAATATTGAATTTAAAGATAAATTACGAATATAGTCTGAATCATTTCAAACAAATAAAATAATTCTGATCTCAATGAAAAAGTTTAAGTTAGTTTAAATATCCATAATTTTAAATTAATTGCAGAAGTCTGGTAGAATGCCGTGCACATGGTAATACCATATTTTAGCTGAGTGCAGGATATTGCTCATTGCACATTCTTTAAGCAGACCTTCTGTTTGAAGTGGTTCATTGCCAAGTTTACAAATCAGATCATAAGTTGATGGAGGAATCGAGCCTAATGCCCCAATAATACAAGTATAAAGTTCTACCTGATAATTAGGTTTGGCTACCTGTAATTCACTCTGAAGCAAGCTATATTTCTCAATATTTGCCTTATCAGTCAAGTCAAAATGTGAAACAGAATCCATTGGACACTTAATATTAATCATGAATATTCTTTTTCTTTCAGTATCAGTTATTATAAGATCGACACGTTGTTTAGAATTCAGGACAAGAGAACAAGAATAGTCAACCACGACAATAAAATTAGGATTTTTTCGATTATTCGTTATTATCTTTAGGCAGTCATTGTGTCTCTCTAATTTTAGTATTTGGTGAATCTTACATGACTGTGTGGAAGGTTCTAGAAGGTAGGTGAGTGTGTTGGTCCACAACTGCGTGACATAATAAGAGTTAGGTAATCGGTTTGTGATAAGTGTGTCTCCGGATAGTGACTGACCAGTGGGCACGTGACATGACCGTGAGGTCACCTGGCAACAGTGGAGAAATGTCAATTACTAGGTAGCAACTGAGTGGACAGAGGTTAATCTCCAGGTAGTAACAGTGTGGACAGAGGTCAGGTATTATGTAATACTTCGTAAGCCAAGGGGTTGTATCTGACGGCCTCAAATTCTACTACTATTAGTATTAGTGGTCCGCGGTAGAAATTTAGATTGTTTACTGATCCGCGGCACGTTTTTGGTTGAGAAACACTGGTCTATACGGCAAGACTGTAAAAAGTTTAAAGAAAAGAATGAATTTAAGATTATAAAATAACCAACAGAAACGATTACAAATGCTTCAAAGCCAACTTTCTGAAAAGGCATCAAGATTGCGAATGATTGAATTGCAGCCATAGTGGATAAAATTCATTATATCTAGATAAACCTAGTTACATCGATCAAGCAGTTTTGGATTTTTTTCAAATTATCTCAGTTAGTCTACTGGGTGCATTCAATTATGATTTACTTAGGTTATTATATAGTAAAAATTTAGACTCTGTCATTGAAAAATTGAAAGATGAGAATAAAAGTATTGATTACAAAGAGGTGAACTTTCACCGATTAAATTATTCTAGATTATTAAGTAATACAAATAAAAATTAATTGAAATGAGTAAATATTTATCTTGATTATTATAATGAATTGGAGATATCTAAGGCATATCAATTTCCAATAGGTACTAACAATCATCAGTTGTATAGTTTTTAAATAACTAAAGTCGCACTTAGAAATAATGAAAATAAAATGGTTTGGGTAGGAAGGAATAAAAATCTGGCAAATGGTAGTGTATAGTAGTAAGTAAACAGAATAATAATCATATAAATCGCAGTCTCCTCATTAAACTACTCATAAAACTGATCATAAAATTTTTTATCAATCTCTTCTTGACTCTTATTGTTGTGTCCATTTAATAAATGTAAATTTGTTATTATTGCTATTTTTCATTGTTATATTTCTAATAAGAATTTAGTATATAAACGGACTACTGATTGTGTATATGTTATGAAAATTTATGAGAAAAAAATTAATTAATTAAATAAATAAAGAGAAGTAATTAAAAATAAATAATAAAATAAAAATAAATAAAAATAAAATTAATAAAATCAAAATTAAGATCAAATCGAATTTAAATAATAAATAATTCAACATAACATCATTCTTTATTTGGAATATTTATTATTTAGTAAGTAGTAAGTGAAGAAGGTACCACAAAAACGTCAGATAGTATATAATACACTACTCTGATCTTTTAATATTTATTTCCGGATCGGTTATTGGTCCCACTGAAACTTCGTCCGAAACTTCATCAAGTTTTACTACCGGTTCAAGATTGATATTCACTAAAATGGATTATCAACTATACATCTATTTAAATAATATCTAACCTGAAACTGAAGGTTCTGTTGTGTCTTCATAGTCTGATCCTTTAACATTTACTTCCGGATCGGTTATTGATCCCACTGAAAATTCGTCCGAAACTTCATCAAGTTTTACTACCGGTTCAAGATTGATGTTCACTAAAATGGATTATCAACAATACATCTATTTAAATAATATCTAACCTGAAACTGAAAGTTCTGTTGTGTCTTCATAGTCTGATCCTTTAACATTTACTTCCGGATCGGTTATTGATCCCACTGAAAATTCGTCCGAAACTTCATCAAGTTTTACTACCGGTTCTAGATTGATGTTCACTACGATATATCAATTATATATCTATTTTAATAAAGACCAACCTGAAACTGAAAGTTCTGTTGTGACTTCATTGTCTGATTCTCGAATATTTACTTCCGGATCAGTTATTGATCCCACTGAAACTTCGTTCGAAACTTCATCAATTTTTACTACCGGTTCAAGATTGATATTCACTAAAATGAATTATCAACTATACATCTATTTAAATAATATCTAACCTGAAACTGAAGGTTCTGTTGTGTCTTCATTGTCTGATCCTTTAACATTTACTTCCGGATCAGTTATTGATCCCACAGAAAATTCGTCCGAAACTTCATCAAGTTTTACTACCGGTTCAAGATTGATGTTCACTAAAATGGATTATCAACAATACATCTATGTTAATAATATCTAACCTGAAACTGAAGGTTCTGTTGTGTCTTCATAGTCTGATCCTTTAATATTTACTTCCGGATCGGTTATTGATCCCACAGAAAATTCGTTCGAAACTTCATCAAGTTTTACTGCCGGTTCTAGATTGATGTTCACTACGATATATAAATTATATATCTATTTTAATAAAGACCAACCTGAAACTGAAGGTTCTGTTGTGTTTTCATAGTCTGATCCTTTAATATTTACTTCCGGATCGGTTATTGATCCCACTGAAACTTCGTTCGAAACTTCATCAATTTTTACTACCGGTTCAAGATTGATATTCACTAAAATGAATTATCAACTATACATCTATTTAAATAATATCTAACCTGAAACTGAAGGTTCTGTTGTGTCTTCATTGTCTGATCCTTTAATATTTACTTCCGGATCAGTTATTGATCCCACAGAAAATTCGTCCGAAACTTCATCAAGTTTTACTACCGGTTCAAGATTGATGTTCACTAAAATGGATTATCAACAATACATCTATGTTAATAATATCTAACCTGAAACTGAAGGTTCTGTTGTGTCTTCATTGTCTGATCCTTTAACATTTACTTCCGGATCAGTTATTGATCCCACTGAAACTTCGTTCGAAACTTCATCAATTTTTACTACCGGTTCAAGATTGATATTCACTAAAATGGATTATCAACTATACATCTATTTAAATAATATCTAACCTGAAACTGAAGGTTCTGTTGTGTCTTCATAGTCTGATCCTTTAATATTTAATTCCGGATCGGTTATTGATCCCACTGAAAATTCGTCCGAAACTTCATCAAGTTTTACTACCGGTTCTAGATTGATATTCACTAAAATGGATTATCAACTATACATCTATTTAAATAATATCTAACCTGAAACTGAAAGTTCTGTTGTGTCTTCATTGTCTGATCCTTTAATATTTACTTCCGGATCGGTTATTGATCCCACTGAAAATTCGTCCGAAACTTCATCAAGTTTTACTACCGGTTCTAGATTGATGTTCATTACGATATATCAATTATATATCTATTTTAATAAAGACCAACCTGAAACTGAAAGTTCTGTTGTGACTTCATTGTCTGATCCTCGAATATTTACTTCCGGATCGGTTATTGATCCCACTGAAAATTCGTCCGAAACTTCATCAAGTTTTACTACCGGTTCTAGATTGATGTTCATTACGATATATCAATTATATATCTATTTTAATAAAGACCAACCTGAAACTGAAAGTTCTGTTGTGACTTCATTGTCTGATCCTCGAATATTTACTTCCGGATCAGTTATTGATCCCACTGAAAATTCGTCTGAAACTTCATCAAGTTTTACTGCCGGTTCAAGATTGATGTTCACTACGATATATCAATTATATATCTATTTTAATAAAGACCAACCTGAAACTGAAGGTTCTGTTGTGTCTTTATAGTCTGATCCTTTAACATTTACTTCCGGTTCAGTTATTAAATTTGTTGAAATTTGCTCCATGCCTAAATTTGGCTGTATTTCAAGTTCTGAATTGATATTTACTGCAATGAAAATTTCAATATGGTTATAGAAATTTCAAGCAAACCTGAAATGAGGGTAGATGGTGCTTCATGAGTATTTATGGATCTTTGGAAAACTTCTGGGTCCAGCTCTATTGAGTCAGGCTTGCATATACAACCTTCTTCATCCAAACTTTGATTTAGATTCACTATAAATTTAACGGAAATTTATAGGCTTTCATAAGCATATAAACAAACATGAAATCGAAGGCATCGAAATCTCAGTCCCAGTAGCGGGGTTCGTAGTCAGGTCGTCGTCTAATTTTAATGACTCCAGCTCGGGTTCTGAATTGATATTTACTATAGACTCTTTTTTATTTCACTTTCAATGAGAAAGAAAGCTAACATGAAAGAACTGTGTCTATTATTTCTTTATTAATTTCTGGTTCTTTGGAAATGTTTTCATCAAAAGTTAAAGAATTTTCCAAATTCAGTGAGCTTGAAGCCGCATTTATAATTTCAGGAGTTTTTACTTCAAATTCTGAATTTTTATTAAATGCAGTTAAACAAAATATTTCATAACGTAAAGATGTAAAATAAAAGAGTCATATCAAACAGCAAGTGCTCACATTTCTAGGTATACAATCCTTAGTATTTCAGCCTTAATCAGTGTTCTTAAGATTTTTTATTTTCTAAGAGTTTCGGAATTCTATTTACACAAGATGGCCCGAAAACAGTACAGAGGATCGAACGGATGGAAGTGAAAGTTATTATGGGCTCTACAAAACACTTTTAATTTTTTATAATGATATTTTTCTTTTGAATGAATTTTTTTTAGTAATGATATCTTCTTTTAAAATGTTACAAAAGTCATCACATGTATAATGGAAATTTATTCATTTTTATTGAAATCACTGCTGATACGGTTTCTATGTTTAATCTCAATTTTTCACTACTCCAGTAATCGTTAATAATTGAAATTACTCATTCTACTGTGCGATTAGTATTCGGTAAGCACACTGGAAATTCAACATGTAATTTCAAATTTTTATAGAATTTTAATTATCTTAAAAATGCAGAAACTAAGGAGTACATAAAAATTAGGCAGTACCGACCATCAAAAAGAAGTACTATACTTCCGAAAGTAGTATGTCACCTTAATTTACCGTATGTGGTAGTGTGGCTTGTAGCATACAGGGTAGGCATGGAAAGCAGAGAAATTCGTTTTTGAAACATTATGGGAATGTATATATTTTCTTATTGTATTTGAGTACATTTGTAGGGAGCTGGCGGTTATGTTTATTTTGAAATGATATTTTGTAGTCAAGATATGAATTTTTAAAGAAATAAAACTCCAAACTCACCATCTAAAATTTCTATTGAATAGAGATTACTGCTCTTTATTTTAAAATTTAAAAATTTAATTCAATGAAAATAGGTTGTGTAGCTCTTTTGGGCCTAGAATAGGAGTGACAACCGTTGAGACAAATGGAAAACCTATCAGTTTTAGCCACCTCTATGTCAAGGCTCGTCCCGTTAAAAGGACTCACTTTTAATAAAATAAACTTTGAGACAAACTTTAGGGCACAAAATACCAAATGTAAACAAGAGGACTAGGTAGATTTTAACATTAAGTTAGAGTTCTTAAAATCTTGAGGGAGAAGGGACAATTTTATATATAAAACTCTTAAACATAATTTTCAATTATCTGTATCATTAATATACCTTCGACGCTTGGAGAAACACCGTAATTGGTGGAAACTGCTAATTTTATGTTTTCTTCGTTACCCATTTTCATATTTGTTACGGCATCGATATCGGGGGACGAGTTGGCTAAAAAATAAACAATAAAATCAACATCAAATAGAAAAATAATGTTTATTTCGGTAAATAATCTAACAATATAAACAAACGCCATTTATTAAAACAAATTATATAATTAAATGAGCAGTGTCTGAATAATCGTAATAAGCTCTTTTTGTGAGCCGGTATTTAGTATTATATATTTTGCATTTTTATTTGGATGCCGTATTACTAGTATTTAGGAGGCTGTTATGCCTCAGTGCCCAAAGGTACCCTTACATAGTGAAATTGGTTTTGATTGAATTAATTTATTATTACATGTCATAAATCAAACCCAAAGAAATTGTATGATCATATGTTTGTAGGCTTTTTTATGGCAACGAAACGGTGATATATACTTAGTGTAAATAAGGCTGACAATTTTCATGAAAAGAGAATGATAGACAAAATTTGTTTTGCAGAGAGTTAGATAGGTAGGGTTAGAAAAATAAGGAAATAATAATTTAATAATAAAAATGTTTCCTCGCCAACCTTTCAGACCCATCGAGCAAATAATATAATAATAATCTTAAATGTCGAATTTTTTTACGAATTTGCAACCGAGCAGCAATATTAGCAAGTGTAAAAAAATTTTTTTTAATCTCTCCGGGGACCACTAGTTGTATACCGCTGCTTTCAGGCATGTGCAAGAGTGTGTGTACGTGTGTGTATACAGGTCATGAGACACGTGTATGCGCTAAGGAATATTATATTTCACATTAAATAATAAATCAAAAAACTAACCTATAATAAATTTCTCTGTGTGTGTGTGTATGTGTCATACCCAAAAATTGACATTAATTAAGACCTGCTACACTAGATAGGACTTTATACTATAGGAAAATATGAAAATTTCCAATGAGAAGAAAAATAAATACCTGCGCAGAGGAGACCATTGAAATATGTAAGTTTGTTTTTTTTAATCAAGTTAGCTTGTATAGAATATTGTAGAATATTGTAGAATATTGTAGAATATTTTAGAATAGGGGTTTTGATGGATTACATCCGAGCAAGCAAAGAATGTTAGAAAGTGTAAGGTAAAAATAAGTTAACTTCACTGTCAATTTTTTTCCCAGCAAATGCACCAAGTAAAATCCTTTCAACCTTTTTCCTTTTCTTCAGACTTCTAATTGGAAAAAAATATTTCTGCATTACTTTAGCAGTTGTCTTTTCAATTTTAATTGAAAATAAAAATTGTTTTATTGAATTGACAAAATATCAACTAAATTCAAAAGATTCAACATAAATGATTTGCAAGGCACTTACCAAATATCACTTTGTGGCCCTCCCCCCCCCATGATTTTATTAAAGATGTCGTTATTTGTTTATCAAATTCGTTTACTGAGCTCCAAGTATACATTTTGATAAATGGCGTTTACTTGTTGACAAATTTGAGATATAGAATATATTTTTAATTTAATATTATTAATTGTTACAGAAAATTTATTTCATAAAATGAGAAGAATCTAACAAGAAATTTCAGAATTTTCTGATTCAGGAAGATTTTCAAAAATTATACCAAGTTTTATTTTATTTTTCAACCCAAATTTTGAACAATTTGAATCGGTTTCTTTATCGGGGCCTTCACAAAGATTTATTTTGATCTCTTCATCCATCGTAAGTACTTCGGTCACCATAATTAAAATTACGTGAATATATTTTAATAATTATAATAAGTATTTTATTATTATTATTATTATTATTATTATTATTATTATTACTATTATTATTATTATTATTATTATTATTATTATTATTATTATTATTATTATTATTATTATTATTATTATAATTATTATTATTATTATTATTATAATTATTATTATTATTATTATTATTATTATTATTATTATCATTATTATTATTAGTTTTTTATTATTATCATTATTATTATTATTATTATTATTATTATTATTATTATTATTATTATTTTTATTATTATTATTATTATTACTATTATTATTATTATTATTATTATTATGATTATTATTATTATTATTATTATTATTATTAATATTATTATTATTATTAATATTATTATTTTTAATATTATTATTATTATTATTATTATTGTTGGGTTTTGGATTATTTCAAGTCGGTTCTCTCTGACTCC
The DNA here is from genome assembly GCA_022537955.1 of Schmidtea mediterranea. Taxonomy (NCBI): domain Eukaryota; kingdom Metazoa; phylum Platyhelminthes; order Tricladida; family Dugesiidae; genus Schmidtea; species Schmidtea mediterranea. Next base: position 6,518,644 of record CM039681.1, read on the forward strand.
TGGTGTTCTTTAAATTAAAACAATGAACGACCCAACGTATATTGGAACAACAGGTTCACAATTTATTATCACGCTACAATGACCAATCAAAGTTTATACGATTCTCTGCTCGGCGTTGATGCTTTGCAAACAAACAATATTCACCTTTTGATCCTTTAGTTCTGTTGACTCTCGTTTTCCTCGGTTTCTATTTGGTTTGATCCCTTTTCGTCTTTCCGTATTCTTAATTCTATTTCTTCTTTTCCCTACTTCCCTAATTCGTTTACCACTTTTCCTACAGTCTGATTCTTCGAACCCTAGCTGAGGCAGAATGCCGATTTTCTCTGATTTTCCCTTTGCTTATATACTCCTCGAAATCAGGATGACAAATGGTTATTGCCGAGCCAATCTTTCGTTTGACATTTTCTCCTACGTGTTTGCTTCGGCTGTCATCCATAATGGTCCAACGAATCCAGATAATTAATGGCCCTACCGGTCTTCCTACGCGCGCTATCTTCTCCTTACTCTTTTCCCATTAATCATTGTGTCAAGCTAATGGGCCCAAATCTTCCTTTTGTTTGCCTTTCTTCTTGTTTACCCAGCTCGGGTTTCCTTCATCTCTCGGGTTCTCCATTGGCTCGGGTTTCCCATTAACTCGGGTTTTCCATTAGCCAATTAATTAATTAATTAACGTTTTCTGTTTTCATACATTTGAATGTTTTTCAACCCTTTCTAACCCTTTTCTGATAAATCCCTAACCGTCATCTTGTTGACCATTAGCTAATCTATAACTGTCCCGTTTTTCCCATTCGATTTCGATGATTTTTCCATTTATTGATTTTTCTCGGATTTCCGGATTCTCGCCTTTTGTAATTGCTTTTTGCATTTTCTAATACTGTTTCCATCGCACTTTCCTTTACTATTAATTCTGTGCACGATCCCGCTTTTATTTGCCTTTTTTCTTCGCTTACTTTCCATTTGAATTATTATCCTAAATTTTATTTAAATTTTTAATTTTAATTTACAGACCTCAACATTATTATTATTATTATTATTATTATTATTATTGTTATTATTATTATTACGATTATTAATTGAACTTAGGAAGTCTTGAAAGGTAGCACATGAGGTACGGACATATATTTTTATTAAAGTTATAAAAAAAATATTATCAAAATAGTTTTAAAATTTATTTAATGGTGAAATGATTTATTTGATAATTCTTCAATTGGAAGTCTTGGTAAAGAAATATTAAACATAAAGCAAAAATGTAGAAGTATTTTATGGATTTTCTACATATAATTGCGTAAAGTTTGATTAAAATATTTGCATTCCGTAACTTATGGGCCACCTTTTATTATATTTTCTATAATAACTGAAAATAAGAGTATATTGAGTTAGTAATGTAGCCAAATTTAGGGTGCAACCAAGGGATAAATCTCCATTTATTTTTATAAATGAAATTTGTTTCAGGAGTTTTGAGATACAATTTCTGTTTTTTTCAACTAATATTTTCTATTAGATATTAAAATTTATTGGAACATTTTTTTAAAAATTTTTATTTTCAATATTTTCAATATTTCTCTATTTTCCATATTTTTTCTATTTTCTTATTAATTTACAATTTTAATTTTACAGTTAAAAATAACGTTTAATATTTAAAATTCAATGAGTTTACTAGATTTTAGTGAATGATATAAAAATGAGATTTTCATTACATATCGTAAATTGAACTCATTTGGAGTATGCCAGTTGGAATTATTATTTATCGGTAACTGATACAACTTATAGTAATGGAAAACATTGTAACTTATATTTATCTGTTAACATAATAGCTACTTTGATGTTTTTATTTTCCTATTAAAATTATTTATTGATGGGGAAAAATTTTCAAAATATTTATTTTTTTCTTCTTTTAACAAAATCTTGGTTGTACCCCTCGGTGAATCTGAAAATTGCTTTAAGTTCAATACGACACGAAGGAAAAGAAAGTGATATACTAACGACATTGGTCCATGATCTCGGTTTGTTCATCTGTTTTTTCGATAATGGGCTTAGCAGTCTCGTTAGTTTGGGATATTTTAGATTGTCTTTGAGCTACATTTATGGAGTCTGGAAAACCAAACCCAAAATTAGAGTAAAAATGAAATATCTGAAATAATTTAAATAGTGAATGGTTTTTAAAAATTTGGTCAGCCTAGTCACGTTTATGCTAGCAAGATGTATACTTGAAGGTATTCAACCATTTTAAAAGTTTATTTCTTACCTTTTCGAAGTGAACACTTTATCGCAATTATGTCACCAACAGAGTTCTGGAGTCAGAATTTTAATTGAATTTGTATTTTAATAATGTTTAGAAAACAGTTTAAAGGTTTTTCATCTATTATTATGACCTTAGAATAAATAGTGATAATTTTTAATTTAATCGATTTTAATTAATTTTAATATGTTTGCGTTACATTTTAAATAGAAAATAAAATTTATTAAAAATTTTATTATTATTTAAATTAATTGTTTATAATTTTTTCAGATCGAATTACTATTCATTAAAGTGCACAATCAATAAAATAAAATAAAAATATAACACTATTAAATTTCAAGGTCAAACTAATAATTCATTAAAAATCTGAGTGAAATTTTATTTTATTGTTAAATTTTCTCATTTAAATTTTTGTTTTAATCATATGCCAGTTTTCGATTAAATATGTTTTTGCTATGATTAAATATTATTAGAAATAATAATTATTAGAAAATAATGTTTTTCTTGTTTGCGGCATAAATTATATATTAAATAATAACAGAATCCCTTTTGTTTTAGGATTTAATTGGGGTTTTTTTATGTCCTTAACTGTCTTTCTCTATAATGTATAGTTTGAATTATCTTTTACCTTTTAAATTACATTTGTTTTCTGTAAATATGGAAGTGTTGTTATTTGGTGCAGAAATATTTCTATGTGAGTGGGTTTTTTGGAAAATCTGTATTGTGGAACCCAGCTTTGTTTTAAGTTTTTAAACCCATTGGGTTGAGTGAACTGTCATCTTTCGGATATTAGAGAACTTTATGACTTGACATGTGCGTTGAATATACGAAATACTTTTTCAGATGCTTTTTTGATTCTTTCATGATAAAATCTCACCAATATATTTTGCGTAGAAACCAAAGGATCCGACGCGCTTGATGTATGCCGCCCGATGTTATCCATGGAAATTATTGCTTTATCACTTGTTAGCATACATTCTGTACAGGGGTAAGGAAGGTGCTTTCTATTCTTTGTTTTGGATTTTCAAAATAAAGTTGATGTTGGAAAATAATCTTGTGTGTTTTAAATAAATGATAGTTAGTTGCGAATTCAAAGTCATCATGTGAAAAAATATTCAAAAAAATTTGTAAAACCTACAAAACAAAGAGGCAAATTTTGACAGAGATAAACACCCAGCGTTCCATTTCAAGGGGAAATTAAATGAAATAGTCAACCTGATTGTTTTTTTTTGTGAAAATTAATAAATCGCCTGAATTTTTTATCAGAAAATTTTATAGATATAAAAAATTCACAAGAAATAAAAATTATTAAATGAAATCTAAAATTTTAAAAAGTTTTTTGTGAATGAGATTTAAAAAAGATAAAAAAGAAACAAACGCACAAATTGAAAATTTAATAAAACAGAATGTAAAGAATTGTTTCATAATCAAAAATTTTTATTTAAATGCGTATCACATAAATTGTTTATAATTAATTATTATTATTATTATTATTATTATTATTATTATTATTATTATTATTATTATTATTATTATTATTATTATTATTATTATTATTATTATTATTATTATTAATACTATTATTATTATTATTAATACTATTATTATTATTATTATTATTATTATTATTATTATTATTATTATTATTATTATTATTAATACTATTATTATTATTATTATTATTATTATTATTATTATTATTATTAATAATAATACTATTATTATTATAATTATTATTATTATTAATACTATTATTATTATTTTATTATTATTATTATTATTATTATTATTATTATTATTAATAATACTATTATTATTATTATTATTATTAATACTATTATTATTATTATTATTATTATTATTATTATTATTATTATTATTATTATTATTATTATTATTATTATTATTATTATTATTATTATTATTATTATTATTATTATTATTATTATTATTATTATTATTATTATTATTATTATTATTATTATTATTATTTATCTTACATGAAATATCCTGTGCTCCAGTTGTTGTTTCTTTTTCGGGAAATTCAATATTTGATTGGAAATCTGTTAGGAAATGTAAACATAAGCAATCATCATAAACAAATAAATTCAAGATATATTTAAGAAAATATATTTGGCGCTTAATTTTTTTTTTAATTTTTGAGGATTTTAAAACTCTTATTAATGGCAATTTTCAAAATTAAATTAACTGGATTACCAATTAATTAACAAAATTAAATTTAAAAAGATTTATTAATCAACGTCCGATTTTAGAATATATTGAATTTATGGAAATTAATAAATGCAATATGAATTTTAAATTGTTGAGAACAATCGGCAGAATTTTATTTGGAATAAATAAATGCTTTTATTGTTTATAGTTATTATTATTATTTATTGTTATTAGCAAAACCCATCAGATATATTTTACTTCAGCTGCATAATGGTCTTTTTTAATGAGCACTCACTTTAGTACTCACGTACATATAACATTACTGTCTGTTGAACGTATTTATAATAAACAGGTTCATTTTGTATGAATACAGAACTCGCCATTTCCAAATTCATTCTTCTATAAGCAGAAAAATGTGTGCAGCGCCCGATGCAAGCACTCAAACGAATAAGTGGCTTGTTAAAGTAATTTTTATAATTACCAGTAAAGTTGTAATCTTCATTTTTAACTAATTTTTAAAACCCTGAAACCCATACTTTTATTTCTCTGAAAATTTTGTACGCATTTTGAAAGAATTACAGAAATAAAATTTATATTAAGTAAAATTCCAGTGTTATATTAAATAAAAATTTTAAATATCTAAAAAGAAGTCTTTTGGTGGAGAGGTAGGAGCAAATTGTAATTATAAATTAATTAATTATTAATATTTTTGACAACATTAATCATTTTTGGTAAAAAAAATTGATAAGTTTTACAGCCATGACAGCGGCCTTCCAAGCTGCTGAAAAAGGTTAAAATTGTATTTATTTGTTTAGAGACTTAGGGTAGATTTTTTTTATAGTTAGCAGAATCCAAATGATTTATGCAAATACACCGTATAAATATAAAGAAAGTATTAACAAAGCTGCTAGTTATCGTCAACAGTAAAGAGTGCATAATTGTCGAAAATTTGAGTAGTGTCTAAAGCAGGCATGCTGAACCCACGGCTCGATTGAAGTTTACAACTGCATATATTATTTTAGGCATTTAGACTATAGAGTCTATAGATATTCTTAGCTTCAAAAAATGGAGAGGTGGAATCAGAGGCTCCAAATTTATAAAGTGAGCTAATAGAAGGATAATCAAGTATCGAGCCTAAATACTTGAACCAAAGGAATAAGATTAAGTATTATCAAAAATTTATCCTCGAAGATAAATATCCAAAATTATTACGATTGACAATGTGCATTATATCAGCATTTAAAACTATTGATTGCTGTGACTTCTTTTTTCAAAATTAAACTTTTTTAAAACAAATCAACTTTGATGCATGTTGACTAAATTATCCGTTAATATGAAAAAATCTGAAGTAAAATGCAAAAACAAGTGTCACATTAATTGTACGATAATAAAATATTTTGAATAAATTTGTTGTTTTATTTTTATATGTGCTGCCCAGTTTAGTTCAGTAAACTTTTCTTGGCCTACCAACCAATTAGGGTTAGACACCTCTAGTCTAAATCATCTTCTGTTTTTAAAAAAATTTAGTAAACCTAGTAGAAAATATGTTGAAATCAGTTGTGAAAATCTTTAGGAATTTGTGAAAATAAAATTGTCTTTGTTGGGGTTTCTTATTAAAGTTCTAATTCTATAAAAATTTATAAAAACCAGACTTAAAATAATTTTTTAAAAACTGAATGAAAGAATAATTAAGATTATTGTGCAGCCAACCTGTGAATGGAATAATTTCATCGTTTGAAATGGCCATTTCACTTTTTTCTGTTAAAACAACAGATGGAGAAATTGTTTCGGTTTCATCAAAAGGAAAATTATTTGATTCTTGTGGAACGATTTCAGAACTTAAACTCACAATGACATCGCCGTTGAACTCGATTGAATTGTCACCTGGAAAATTTAAATAATTTAAAAGTAATTTTAAAAATTTTTAAAATCTACGATTTTCATCCGACATGGATTTGTAGGATTCATTATTTATGGAAAACGATTTATTTTCCAAATCTCCAACTGAAAATACATAGAACAAATAAATTAGGAAAAATATGTTAAAATTAAAATGTTATATTTAAATAGTATTAAATGTTAAACTAATGTTTTAAAATTAGGATTTGTTTAAATTAAATGATTCCAATGTATTTTGGATTAAAGAAATTATTAAAAGTAATGGGAAAATTACTCAAACTGACCTGGCTGCAATTTACCAAATATGATTTTTCAAGGTAAACTTTCAAAGTAAATTAGTTATTCTTGTTTGTGAGACTTAACTTAAGAAATAATTATTACAATATTCTTATTTAATATATTTATATAACATTTGTATGATTAATTCTTCTTTTAAATTTATTAAAGTTCAATTCGATGTAAATTATATAGGACATTATAAGTCCGCTCCACAAATTTTTATCAGTTGGAAATTTTTACCTGTGGTTTTAACTTTGTGGTGGCACTCTGGTTTTATTTATGCAGATGACGGATATAGTATTAAATAACGACTTTAACTAAACGGATCAGGAAGCTAGATGAAGATTCTTTGAAAATGTAAATCTTAAGACATTATGTAAACAGATTGGAACTTGAAGAGTGTTCCACACCTTATTAGTAGTTTTAGAGTTGCATTAAGGACATACTTCATAGTATCAACAATTTCTAGAGTTAAATAGTTGATATCTTATAGGGTCGAGAACTATTCATGGTGCTAATTGTTTAAAAATCTTTTTACGGTTAGTAAATCAAACATCTTAAGTGTTGGTGGAAGTTCGAAAGAACCTATCAATTAGTAAATATTATAAAACTATTTTTAATTTAAAGTTAAATTATGACAGAAAAGGAAAAACTGGAAATAACGTTAGCAGAGTTAACATTTTAAAATACATTTTTTACTTTGGTCTTCATATAAAGGTGTCTTAATGACAAATTCTGTAGACAAAACAGTAGGATGGGTTTCTTTTGTATTTTCTTCATAATTGTCTAAAGTTTATTTAAAATTTAAAGACAATAAAATTTTCATATATTTTTGAAATTAAAGGATACCGTAAAAACTATTCACAAATTTGAATTTTATTTACCTGAAGGTTCTATTATTAGAAAAACATATATCCACAAAATTCAGTTATACATTATTTCCATTATTTCTATCTTAATATTTAATAAGATGTAACAATAAGTTATAAATAATATATAACTAGTGTTAATTTCCTTTTTAAATTACCATTTCATTTTTTAATTGTCGTGTTTAAATTTACATGACATTTTTAATTTAATTCAAATAATTTAAATGTAAAAATGTAATTTCAAAATTTTTTATTAATGGATATTAATAAAGGAAATTATCTGGAAATCCTCAAGCAATGAAAATTGGGTTAATAAAAGCATTTGAAATTTGTAATGAGAAAGCAGATATTCCAAATATTTCTACATCGAAAACTAGCTGTAATTTAAGCTATACGCTGAATATATACATTTTTTAACAATTAATTCACTAACATGATTGTTTAGAATATAATTTTCTACGTCTATTGTCAATGATTATTGGCTCTGATCGTGCTTTATGTCTATATTTCATTCTAAGTGATTTGTATATTTCATTTATACGTTTTCTGTCATTGTCTATAAATATGACAAAATGTTATTATATATTCTTTTACATGTTTTAATCTATATTGGCTGACATTTTTTATGGTTGAATAATAATTGGGATATTTTTTTTCGTAATATGTTTGATAAATTAATTTTAGGATTTATAAAATTAACAATTAGTTGAAATAGTTTTTGGGTTTAATGATGATTTTTTTTTAATATGGTTAACTTGTTGAAATTTGAGAATGTATTTCTGCGTATATTAAGTTCAAATCGGCTTTATGTTTGTATTTATTATGTCATTTATTTACATTTCAAATGATTTATCAAAATATTATGTAAATGGAACAAGGTTTTGTTTGCTGAAATATCATTTATTGTCCATCACCACGAGTTTTTGATTAAAAGCTCTTTAAAGAATTAACGATGTATCAGGAAATCATGATTAGAAGCAAATGAAATGAGACAATTTTGGGTAATTTTTCGGCATATTGCTTAATACTTAAAATTTAATTAAAATTAATAATTATCTTTAATCAATATTATTTAATATCGATTCAAATTTAATCTAGAATTGAGATAATTATTAATTTGGATAAAATTTAAATAATAAAGGAATCAGCCGAAAAAGCGCCATGTGTTTCTGCAAGCCATTGTATTCAAAGGATGTTTAGTACGTTTGGCCGCAGTTAAAATACGAAGGAAGCGTTCACTCTCGTATTTATTAGGTTCCAGTATGAGACAAAAACTGTTCCAGAATTCGCATTGTTCTCGTGACATGAATATATGTCGCTTGCCTGTCACATGTGCGCAAACATTCAGAACCGCGGGACAAAGTAGCACATCTGGTTGTATGGATTAACGTTTTCTATAATATTTTTTTAAAAAATCAATAAGCTTTTATTATGGAAACAAACTTACATGTAAGATGATTTATTTCATTGAACATTAGTTGTATAGAAATTGAAAAAGTATTGGAACAAACATACTTAACAGACTAACTCAATACAGTAAAACGGCATACAAACTGCTGATAAACCAAAAAGCAGAATAAAATAGTAAATGGTGAGGACTAATTTCATTTTGGAAAATTTTCCAAAAATTCTCTACAAAAATGAAAAAATAGTCAAAATGATTTAGCAGAAATTATGAGTTATCTATTGATTTGCACACCAACTTGCATTATAGATGCGGTTGTCATACGTCCCGGTCGATTTAAAATTTACAAATGAATATATTTTTTTTTAAACATGAAAGTCAAAAATAACGAAATGTTCCAGAGCAAAGCTGGGTACAGGTCAGCTAGTATCTAGTATTGATACGCGCACGTGGCAAAACCAACATTCGAAGCAACACCTCCACTATCTCTCCTCCCCCTATACCAGTTATCAGAAAAAGAAAGGCCAATTTTTCACACGATTCTTAATTAAGGTCATTTTATTACATGATATTAATTTGAGTTTATTATTTATAAAAATAATTCTGACGCCCATGAGAATTTTCGAGAGTGCACTTGACGAAATAACGACCATCAGATGTACCTCTGGTTGGTGAATAAGCGTCTACTTCGTGAAACTTTACAGTGTTCTTGTTTTTTGTGTTTCAAATATTTTAAATTAATTTTTATAAGATTGAAATTTTTCATAATAAATGTATGATTGTCGATAAAAGTTTTGTTGTTGTTTTTGGGGAGGGGGTGAAACGTACGAGAAGGGAGGGGAGATTTTCCCGGCCTGTAATCCGAGAATTATGGCAACCCTAATTATAGACGACTTTATCCCATAATACTGTGTGTGTAAACTTTTGACTTAACTGCGTGTTGGTGTATTTTTATTCAACCACAAAAAATGTCAATTGAGTAATGTCTACTTAGATACAATTTGGAAATAATGTACGTGTTAAAATTTACAAGAAATTAAGGAGATTTGTAAAAATAATTTATTCATTCTGAAAATACTAACCAAAAATTTCAATTTATCATTTTTCGTCCGTCTGTTCTTTTTAATATTTAGAAATTGTTTGTAAAAAAAAACTGTCAGTCTCATTACAATTATAATAAAAATTATTATTATACATTTTTGATTATATGTTCCTAGATGTCTCCCAAACCGCTGTTAATTAAAAAACAAAGCGATAAGCATAGATATATAGAGGGATATAGAGATTTGTATAGAAAAGTTGATATAAATATATTTACATAGCTATAGATGCAAGGCTTGATTATTAATTATTTTTCAGTAAAATCATCCCTAGTGGGTTCACTAACCAAACAATCCGGACTTTTGCGAAATCCTCTCACTGTTGTTGTTAACCAGTTCTATAGGCTGTTTGTTGTCAGAAAAATAACGGTTCCGGTTGACTGGTGTAGTGGGACTTTTCCCACTTTCGGTTATTGAGTCTAGTTTATCATCGCGTTGAAAATGGATAAGCATCACTCCGTTTTTCATCACAGATGTAAATCTTTCAATTTGCGTTTCTTTTTTACGTTTATTTCCTTCAATCACTTTAGACAATTCTAATAATTTTTGTTTCTTAATTTTCTCATCAACATCTGATGAACTGATAATTTCTTCGGCGTATCCGTCTACTTGTGTGTCGTATGTGATTCTATAGACATCTAGATTATCAGAAATTTGATTAAATCACGATTTTTAATGTTGTTTATAAGGATTTTGGTTTACAAGGGTCTGACTACCGTCTTTTCTCTTTTCTTATCTCCTACCTTTTATTCATATATAATTTTATAAAACTCTATTAACCTTCCACGTTTAACTTCTCCTAAGTTTTTTGAATATATTTTTGATAAAATTATTCTAGTAACAAGAAAAGTTGATGTTTTTTTCTTAAAATTTTTTTTTGCAATATGTGTATAATGCTTTCAGGTTGTTTTGTGGCAAGAATAACATATTCAAAGAGACAATTTATATATAAAAAGGCAATTAAAAATATATTATTGACTATAGAAAGTAGCTTTATAATTTTATTACAATCAAATCTTTATTACTGAATGCAGATAAATACTCTCTGTAATCAGAAATATATATTTAATTATAAAATTATTTATATTACCAATGTTTTGTGCTGTGACTCACAAATAGACAAACTGGCACGCAAATTATTATTTAGTAAATTAATTTCCGAGTGAAATGTAGAAGTATTTTTTGCAAGTAGCATATTATTGTCAAGTGCATTTGTTTTAGCTGAAATGGTATTTAATAAGATTTAGTCTAATAATTTCGGTAAAACCTCACAAAACAAATTGTTGTTAGAAAACCATGCAAAATTTTTATTTATAATTTATGGTGCCTTACGCGGCCGTCATTGACGGGCTTAGGTTTACTAGTAATTATTAAGAAACCAGTCAACTGTGAAAGGTAGTTTTTTGGAATTATTTGTTATTCTCAATAAATTAGTTGATTGAGTTGTGGCTAAAATGTGCCCGTTTGGATTTCCTTAGACTCGTACATAAATGCTAATTTTTTCACAACATTTTCATTAAATTATATTCATATTTCTATGCGAGCCTGAAGAATGTTTAGTCTCAGAATTTACGTTACGAATAAAAATAATTGCGATCAGAAACCCGTAATATGGAATAGAATATTAATTTGAAATGATTTTTTAAATTTTATATTTACAAACCTTCAAATTTGAAGGATTTAAAATTTTATGATTTAAAATAAATAAAAAGATTTGTTGATTTTTATAAATTATTTTTCAAAAAATTTTATTTAAAAATCAGCAATTTAATATATTTAATGTGACGGAGTTCAATAAAATAGAAATGCAATTTTGTCTGTAAATCTAGTGTTAAAAAATTTAGAAAATAGAAATATTTAATTTTATTGAATGTTTATGCAATATTATGATTCGAATTAAAAATATTTAACTTTATATTTTACTGACAAATTATAAGTAAAATATCTAATTAAAAAATATTTTCTATTTGGCCATTATTTTTTAGATTTTTAATCAAACAGATGGAAATAAATTTTATTAATGGATTGTAATTAAAAATTAAATATTTTTGTGTAAAAATCTCAAAATATATGGAAAATTTACATAAATTGTAATTGATCTTTTTTTATTCATTTTCTGTATAAAGGCAAATAGTACCTAGAAGTTCAAATGGAAAAGAATATTAAAAAAGAATTTCTATTTTGAGATTAAAATTTATATTTTCATTCCCTCAAATAAAAGATTTCTCGAACAGACGGACGAAAATTCAATAAACCACTAAAACGAATTTATGTTAGTTTTGTCTTAAAAATAAAAAAAAAGTTTTAAAAAGTTTCTAAAAATAAAAAATTAATACCATTATAGAGTTTTCTCAGAAGAATCGAAAGATTTTTATCGCAATCTCTGTAATAATTTCTTTGTATTTCAACGAATTCTTTCAACAAAACTCGGTGAATCGTCTTAATGAGAAGATTTACAATGTTAAACATAAATTAAGACTTACAAAATAACTGTCGACGGTTTTGAAATACTGAAGAGTTTTTTCATAATAACTTTCAAATTCATGGCGCACTTTTTCAAATTCTTTTTCAAGCTAAACATCAAGTCAACTGATTTTATGTTGGAAATATTTTAAATTACCGCGGCTCTTCCAAGGGTCGTATATGCGTTATTCATTCGATTCTTCAAATAATCGTGGTCAAGTCTAAGATTTTCCAAAATTTCCTCTTCTTCCTAAGAAAATTAAGGATTAATTATGTGGACGTTCTTTAAATTGACAAGAAATAAAATTTGATTGCGCAAAGTGTTTTAAAATAAAAAAATAAAAAACCTTAAAATTTCAAGAATATTTTAATTAAAATTATGGATAAAAAGTCATTGTTTTTAAGGAATCCGTATGAGAAAATAGCAAATGAAAAGATAAATACGAATATAGCAATTTTGCATCGATGGATTGTCAATAGGTTAACTGGTTTAAAAATTCAATTAATTAATTGAAATTTAATGAGATCAAAAATTAAATTAAAAAGAAAATTAAACTCCCATTTAATTCTAAGTCTTTAATGGGTTGTTATTGTCCCAAAATAATATAACATTATTTTTTTCGAGAAAATTCAAGGAGTTCGGTAGATTGATGAGGATTGATCTTTATATAAAGAGCAAAAGACTTAATTTAATTGTCAAAATAGTCGAAGGAATTATCAAGTAAGCACTATTAAACACAAATTTGAGCGTCATGCTTGCAATTTAAAGAGAATAATAAAGTTTATATTACTACATCACTGACACATCAGAATCGTATACAGGTTGAGGCGGATTGTCTTAGGGCCATACTTCTGATCAAAAATGTTAAATTTTGTTGTTTGCAATTGTTACAATTTGAGACAGTTAGACACATTTTATAAACATTAATTAAAAACCGTTGATGTTAAAAACATTTTAACTTTGAATTTTTTATATTTAATGTTTCTATTTTTGATCATCGGCCACAATTGCTGCCTCCTGTTCTACTCTAGATAAAATATATATATCAAAAATGAATTTTTGATATTTTGTTATGCTTGTTATCATTGAAACTTTATGTGGTATTAGTGATGTCAGAGCTCCAATTACACCGCAAATAAGTAAACTATTGATTTTTCCAAAGCCTGAAAAGTACTAAGACTTTTTTTATTTCCCTTTTGTTGAGGATACCTAAATAATGGAATAAAATAATTAATAAACATGTAAAGTGATTGGGGGAAACAATGAGAAGTGAGTAAGATGTGGTTCTGGAGCTTAATAAAAAGAAAATGAAAAAGAAATGTTGAACAACGAGAAAGGAATATGAGAAAATCAATAAAAACAGACAATTAAATCAAAGAAGGTCATTTATAATTAACAAGTGCAAATTTTGGAAAACAAAAGCAAAATTTGCACGTTATCTCGAAAGCCCTTTCGAGATAAGGGAAGAAATATTGTTTTAAAATCCGGGAAAGGACATCTCCAAAAAAATTAGTTATCTGGAAAGATGTCAGTGATTATGGAGGCCCAAAAGAAATTAGCGTTAAAAGATATCAGAAATTCTATTCGACATCAGTAAGTGTTATTGGATGATGGAGTATAAAAAAAAGCACAATTGAAATCAGGGACACAAAAAAATTTTAAAAAAAACTTGCGAAAGACAAAAATTACGAAAGACAAAAATTGCGAGAGACAAGAAATTTGCAGGAGACAAAAAATTCCAGAAGACAAAGAAAGACAAAAAGAAATTAAAGAGAAATTTGAAACAGAAATTAAGCAAGGTCAAAGCAAAGCAAAGCAACTAAATCAGAGCTACCGATCTCAGAAACCCACCGCAGTAGTCAGGTGATTGTAAAGCCAATTGATCCGAAAAGTGCTATTCTTCACGAAGGGTCGTAATAAGTACTAATTGTGATTGATTGATAATTCGTTGTGTCATTTTAAAGCGAAGATAAAGTGTATTAATCAATAAAGTCTATATTGTTTGGAGATCGTTATTGTTGTTTAAAAGCACGCTTGGAATCAGATTGACAATAATTTCTATTCGAATTCACCTACAACCCCAACACTTTTAATACTTTTAACAATTATGAAAAAACCTAAAGGAAATTTCATTTTTGTTGAAGCATTTTACGCTATATTGTTTAGTCCTTCTATTATTTTCGCTAGGAAAAGAATTTAAGAGCCTGAACTTGGAAACTAAGCATATAATATTTAAAAATTAAAATTCTATGAACAAAATGAGGGAGCTTTGGTTATAATAATGCTAATACTTGCTAAAACAAATTTAACAAAATTTTCAGAATTAAGCCAAGTCGTTAGGGCATAGAAATTTTATTAATTTTATCCTTAATATAATATGCCATATCCGTATTCATTATGTATTTATTTAATATGTGCAATATTAATAAAAAAAATTGGTTAGAATTTAATTAATTTGGTGTATCATTAAATGGTATCCTTGTAATGATAATAAACTTCTATTGTGAAATTATCTATCCACTCACAGACACGCCATCTTGGACTAAAGAGGGTTAATAAATTAATTAAATAGATTTTTCACACGAGCTCTTTCTAAGGGCTTGTTATTATTTTAAAATTATTTTATTCGTCTTCAACCTTACAATGTCAACTTGTAAAATAATGACTTTTTACTTTTTTGAATATTTAATTAATTTTTAATTTTACCAATTTCTATCTCATTTATTTTGTGTATTTTTGGATAACTACAAAATTGCTGTCTTTTATCTTATTTATCATTGGTTTATTTTTATTCAGATTATAGATCAATATTGTGTTTTAAGTTTGTTTTAGAATAAAACAAAATATTGATATATAATTAGAAAAATAAATAAAAATTAAGGAAATCAATTTCTGAAATTTATTTCACAAATTATTGAAAATTATCGATTGATTTTAATTAAACTTTACAGATTAAAAATTTAATTTATAAAGTCAATTATGTAATTTATAATATATGACAGAATGGAATCAAAGCAACGGTCTACTAACAAAATACAATTATAAAATGTTATCGCGATTATCAATAGATTTAAACAATAAAATCTGATAAATTAAAACGGTGCCTGGATCAACACTAAAATTATCAATTTTAACTGGTATAATTTCAGAACTTTAAAATAAATTATTGTTTATACTGACTATTTTCAATTCGAAAGATATAAAGTAGCCTAAGCCAATGGTCTCAAGTGGCAAACGTTCGAAGGCCCCATTTACCCGTTAAAGAAATTTATTACGACTCAAAAATGCATTTAAAATCTTTCCTTTAAATACGGAGTAAATAGTTTAAAAATTATTAAAAATTTAAAAGAAAAAATTTTATTATCTTAAAAAATTTTAAATGTAATTATTTTTCTTATAATTTTATAGAAAAAAATATTTTTATTTATTATAAAAAAATGCTTCCATTTTAAGGTGCTGTCATTAAGCACTGGGGATATCTTTACGTTGAGTTTTCACCTGTAGTATTTTGTTTGGAACATATTTTATGCAAATAATTAATTATTAATAAATAATTAAATAAATTTGGCAACGATTTAATTAAACGATAACGCCAATAAAAAACCTTTCGTACGATATATTTCGATAGCACAGCTATCATCTTCAGGTACTCAAAACCAACTAAAAATATTATGAATTAACATTTAATTTAAACAAATTATTTTTTATTAATTTAATTTTTTTAATAAATAAATATTTTAAAAATATATTTTAAATTAATTTTAAATTTTAATTTTTTTTACTTATATTCTAATTTTTAAAAATTAATGTAATTTAAAATTTTCAATTATTTTAATAATATTAAAAAAACAAACATGATTTAACATACGTAAACTATTTAAAAACATTCAAAACATTCGTAGTCACAGCACTCTGCACATTAATCTTTGGATCCAATGACCTTATCAGCAATGCTTCACATATCACTAGTTCCCAATAACTATTAAAACTTCTCAACAAAATTCTAAAATCAGACATTCCTATATCACTTTTACAGCCTCTATATTGTGTTCACTAATATTGGTCAAACCCTTCAATCGACAATGCTCTAGAACTCGAGTACAGAGATGACGGGAAGTCTCTCCAATGTATGTGGCATTACACCCATTACATGTAAATTGATAAACGAGATCAGAACACAATCCAACCGGAGGTTTTGATTTATTAATAAACATATTGCGTACCTTACACGAATTAGAGACGATCTTATACTCTAAATTTCCTATCAGTTTACCCAACTTCCTCTTATAATTTGTAAAGCCTTCAGAGTACGGCAATACTAACACATATTTAGGCTCAATTTTTTTATATCCATTTTTACCATCACCCAGATCAACATTCAATTCACACCCATCCGACAAATTACATTCAGACTTTCCACAACATGGATCCTTAGGATTTTTAATCAATTTATCAACAGTTTCTTTTATCATCAACAATAAAAATGATTTAGAATATCCATTCTTTATCAACGACTCAACCAATTTATCAACACTTTTTACCGAATTAGCAAAAGTAGAAGATAAAGCCCATGAACGATAAATCAATCCTTTCACCATATTTCTCTTATACTTAAATTCACAAAAGCTTTCTGGAGAAGTATAAAGACCAGTATCAGTTGGTTTTCTATAAATCTCTGTATCATACTGTTTATCTTTGCGTTGAATTAACAAATCCAAAAACGCAATTGATGACTTTCTCTCCGTTTCACATGTGAATACAATGTTTTCATGTAAACTGTTCATAAAATGCAAAAACGGTTCTACATGTTTCTGGTTTTCAAATATAAGAAACAAACTCAACGCTATCCTTACATTCAAACTCTGATCGCATTAACGGTTTTAATAATCCATCTAAAAACTTTGCTATTTTATACTGGGCAGTACCAACCATCGACAAAACTGGTCTCATAGGTACACCATCTTTATGGATTTTTGGTAGCCCATATAGTTTAGCTGGCTGCGATCCTATTGGACGAATAGACTTACCTACCTCTTCATCAATAAGCTTCTTCTCAATAAAACCATTTAACATTTTGTGAATTTAAGTATAAGAGAAATATGGTGAAAGGATTGATTTATCGTTCATGGGCTTTATCTTCTACTTTTGCTAATTCGGTAAAAAGTGTTGATAAATTGGTTGAGTCGTTGATAAAGAATGGATATTCTAAATCATTTTTATTGTTGATGATAAAAGAAACTGTTGATAAATTGATTAAAAATCCTAAGGATCCATGTTGTGGAAAGTCTGAATGTAATTTGTCGGATGGGTGTGAATTGAATGTTGATCTGGGTGATGGTAAAAATGGATATAAAAAAATTGAGCCTAAATATGTGTTAGTATTGCCGTACTCTGAAGGCTTTACAAATTATAAGAGGAAGTTGGGTAAACTGATAGGAAATTTAGAGTATAAGATCGTCTCTAATTCGTGTAAGGTACGCAATATGTTTATTAATAAATCAAAAACTCCGGTTGGATTGTGTTCTGATCTCGTTTATCAATTTACATGTAATGGGTGTAATGCCACATACATTGGAGAGACTTCCCGTCATCTCTGTACTCGAGTTCTAGAGCATTGTCGATTGAAGGGTTTGACCAATATTAGTGAACACAATATAAGGCTGTAAAAGTGATATAGGAATGTCTGATTTTAGAATTTTGTTGAGAAGTTTTAATAGTTATTGGGAACTAGTGATATGTGAAGCATTGCTGATAAGGTCATTGGATCCAAAGATTAATGTGCAGAGTGCTGTGACTACGAATGTTTTGAATGTTTTTAAATAGTTTACGTATGTTAAATCATGTTTGTTTTTTTAATATTATTAAAATAATTGAAAATTTTAAATTACATTAATTTTTAAAAATTAGAATATAAGTAAAAAAATTAAAATTTAAAATTAATTTAAAATATATTTTTAAAATATTTATTTATTAAAAAATTAAATTAATAAAAAATAATTTGTTTAAATTAAATGTTAATTCATAATATTTTTAGTTGGTTTTGAGTACCTGAAGATGATAGCTGTGCTATCGAAATATATCGTACGAAAGGTTTTTTATTGGCGTTATCGTTTAATTAATTATTAATATGTAAAATCTGTTTTTATTGTTTACTCTAAAAAGAGCTTCAGGGAAAAAATAAACTTATGTTTGTATTAAAACATCACTCAAACAAACGTATTACGATATATTTCGACAGTTTCTCTGTAATAATCAGATTGTATTTTATTTTAAAACTATACTTATTATAATCTATTTAAACAAGTTTGGAAATTTTTTTAGTAAAAAAATAAATAATTTTTAATAATTTAATTCAATGTAAATATTAATTCATTTTTCAATTTTTGATTATTTTAAAAATAAAATTTTAAAATACTTTATAATAATTTTATTTTAGTTTTAAAAGTTTTTGATGATTTTATAATGTAAATTTAAACAACCAATCTCGTGTAATTAAATCATGACCATGTTTATATGTAATTAAATAATACTATTGAAATTTATAAATATGTCTATATCAGTTGTAATTAATAAAAGGCGTAATTAATAAATATTATTGGATAATAAATTTACATTAACTATAACTACAAAACACACAAATGTTGAGTGCTAATCCTTTTAATAATTATAAATAAACAGCTCCAGTAACTAAATTTTATTAATTATTATTAATACTAACAAAAATAGGAAATTCACTAAATTCATACTCCCTCTGTTTCGAAATAATGTTTACATTTGAAATAAATTTTTCCGATTATCAATGTTTTTGGTCAACTTTAAACTTTATTAATTTATATAGATAGATAATAATCTAGTTTGGATGGATTGACAAAAATTTCCATGATTATAAGCTCCGCAACAATGGTACTCTACCAGTATCCCTAACTTGTAAACCAGAAGCGATTCTTACGGCTCGCCAAAATATTGATGAACAGACCCTATAAAATTGAATCCTCCCTCCTTGTCACGAATAAAATGTTTTATCTAATAAATATTAACAATTTTTACAATCATTATTATGACTGTTTGTTAATAATGTTATAAAATTTTTTAAATGTAAACATTATTTAGGAACAAAAATCAGGGTAATATGTAAACATTATTTCGGAACAGAGGGAGTATAATTTATTAATATATTCAAGAATAACTAAATTAACCAAATATTTTTTATTGAAATACGGGACATTAATAATCATAAGCTATATACAAGAAATATTTACACTTATTTTATTTTTCATTAATTATGTCTTTTCAACTGTTATGTAATATTCTCGTAAATAATATTTTAAGATAATATTAAAAATAATCACAAAATTACCTTAAATCTTTTCAGATCGACTTCAAGCATTTTTCTCAATTTTTTGATATAGGTTTCCGACTCTTTCTTTATGTAGGCGTTAAATGCCACCCCCAACTTGTTTTGATATTTTCCCACTTTAACTAAATCTTTGTCTGAAGAGAAAATAAAATTTTGAATTTAAATTAAAAATGTGTTTTTTTGTTTTTATGATTCAAATATGATTATTCCTCACATTTCCTGGCCATATTAAGAAGATAAAAATACGAAGGATTAAAATGACAATTAAAACAAAAACTACTAAAATTTAGATAAAATAGTATAAAAGAGCAACAATATTATTTATTCATAAGTTATGTAATCAAAATTTATTCCAGTACAAAATTTTAATGCTTATTTCTGGAAAGGTTAGTCCGATCATGAAATTAGCCTTAGCAAACTGTGACTTATTGTTTTTACATATTCAACTTAGCTATTCGGGTGGTACGCCATTTGCACCCTCTCCCTAGCTACGCCACTTTCTCCAATTTTCAAAAGTATCTGTAATAAAAATAAAATTTTATACATTCTAAAAAATTCAATAAAACTTTTAAAAAACTTTAAAATTTTTTTAAATTTAACTTTAATTTTTTAATTTGAAATTTTGTTTTTAAATCGAATATATTTAAACTTTCTAATATTTTAAATTGTATTGTTTCAACATATACCAGATTCAAAACAGAGGAAACACTAATGACTTCAAGTAAGGAAATTGTACTAGGGTTTGTAGATGGGGGTTTGCTGGAAAGGTCCATTCGAGGTAGATTTGTATTGGTTGCCATTTCCAAAGTAATTAGAAGCAGTAATAAATTCTCGGAGCATGAACACACATTTATCTCTTTTTTATTAAACTTCTGAAAATTCATCAATTTGAAAAGAATGAAAACGAAAAAAGAAAAGAATTCGGCGAACTAAGTGACAAAAACAAAATAGAAAAATCTTGAATTAAGTCTTGAGTTAGAAGCCTACGCGTTTAAACTCCTACATACTGTTTAAAAGAACTAGTCAAGCATTGAGAAAAGCTGTTGGATGGCAGTCTATTGTAAATTAAACAATATTTAGTAATGACAAAATAATAATAATAATAAAAAAAAAAAAAAATAATAATAATAATAATAATAATAATAATAATAATAATAATAATAATAATAATAATAATAATAATAATAATAATAATAAAATCTTACTAAACAGTGAAGAATAGAATTTAGTTTCTTCTAGTGGACTCTGAAGCACAGTTCCAAATTCTTCGATTTGTGTCATTTTATCAATTGGCTCTAAAATTTAAATGATTAATTAATTACTGGAATATATCAGTGCCAAACAGGAAATCTCGGGATGACTAATTTAAAATATAACCCAACCTACCGGAGGTCGTTTGATCATTATTGTTTAAAGCTCAACCTCCCTCCCCCGCATGTACATTATGATGTAACGTATGAAGATGAACTAAAACTTACAAATTTTACATCTTTTTTGTGCTTTTTGAAAAAAATAAATCAACCTTAAGTTAGAAGCTTGAAGTCAAAGCTTAAAACCTACCTTAATAAACTTATTAGAATTAGCACTAGGATGGTAAAGTTCGAAAAGTTCAAGGTAGACTAAAAAAATTTTCACTATTCAGCAAAGGACATTCAAAGTTTTACACCAAATTAAAATAGGGTCGTGCAAATTATTTGTAAAATCCTTTATTTTTACATCTCTTTAATTTCATTTCTTTTCATACATTTCACAGCTCATTGATAGTAAAAAATGATTTACTCGCCATCTGGCGGTTTTGGCACTCCAGATTATTAAAATTATATAATTGAAATAATAAAAATTAATTATTTAATAAATAAATTAAAATATTTTTATAAATTATAAAATTGAAATAATCAAAATTAATGATTTAATAAATAAAAAAATATTTTTATAAATTATAAAATTGAAATTATCAAAGTTAATGATATAATAAATAAATTAAAATATTTTTATAAATTATAAATTGTAATTATCAAAATTAATTATTTAATAAATAAATCAAACTATTTTTTATGCAAAAATTATTGAAATTACAAATTTTTTTTTGGATCATTCAAAACTGGAATATTATTATTAAAGCAATTAATTAAACAAATATGTTTTTACAAAAAATAAATAGCAGTTTTAAAGGAAATAATTGGTAAAATTGAAAAAATAAAAATATTTTATTATCGTTTAAAAGTGCATCGCGGTCAAGCGCGCAGATCTTGTAAATTTTTCATGATAATTAATTATTTTTAAATCATTTCAAATATTAATAAATTTTATTAATTCTAATGGATGTAATAAATACTAGAAACAGGACTAACAATAATATTACCGGTCATCTTTACCGTTTTATTCATTTAGATAACATTAGATTAAAACAAATTAAAACGAGTAAAATTTTCTTTTAACGTTTCAGTGATGTAATAGAACAGTTTTCGCCATCATATATGACCGTCTCTAAAGGTACGCCGGACGAGGCGAGGAATCAAGTACAAAAAAGCCCAGAGTCCACGAAAACCTCACAGTAAATATAGTGGATAAATAAAATAATCCACAAATATTTAAAAGAATAAAATTTGAAAAAAAAAATAATAATAATTTAAAAAATAAAGTCACCGGAATTGGCTTGCAAGAAAACTTCAAAATCACTAATTAGCTTCTGCGTCAGCAATATCAAAAAATCCACTTTTTTAATATTGTCTTTATATTCAATTGTATATTCAGTTCTTGGAATGTCTAGAAATGCTTCTTCAGCTTGCTAGAGAAGACAGGATAAAGTGTTGAATAATTCTTTCTAATTCTCACCTGGAAAATTCTGCCTAAAGTTGTTCCAGCAGCATTAAGCATTTTGATTACGTCCATTTCAAGATTTTGCGTAGTAGTCATGAAAAATATACAAATTTGTTACGCTTTTTACTATCAAAGATTAGACTATTAAAACAATTTTTTTAATCTTTTATTAATGTCAATAATTGATGGTGATTTAAACAAGAGAGATAAGTTGAAAATTTAATATATCAAAAATTTATTCTACACAGGAAAATGTTTACGATACAAATATATTTGAAATAAATTTTTTAACTTCTTATCCTATAATTCTTACGGACAAGTATACTACTATACAATGTTGGCAATAATCTACTAGCTCAGGGGAAAACTCAATCAAGATGTACATCTACGCCCAAGATTAAAAGAAAATAACAATAAAATTATAAATATTTTAAAAGTTTATAAGTTCTATCAAAAAGAAATATGTTGGAAAAGTCAACAAATTGTCATAATTAGTTTAAGAATTCAAATTTGACATTAATATTTATTTCAAAAAACTCGTCGTTCAATTCAATATTTAAACAATGTTTTTTAATTTTCAACGAATTTGCATTTTCTGAGACATGGCTGAATTGATATAAATACTATATATATATATACAATTCTATTATTATCACTTAAATTATTAATACTTTTATTGATCAAATTACTATACATATTACCATTATTACTTATACTATTTTTAATTTTTTACTACTATTATAAATACTATTAAATATATTATTAGCAATGTCTCAGAAAATGTCTCTACTGCTTCGTAAGTAGATAGCAATTCTTTTTTAATTTGACATTTTACCATCATATTTCTTGAAATTTCTGCTAATCCGCATATATCAAAATATCGTTTGGTTTCTCCGATAAACAATTCTAAATCTCCAGATCGTCATTGGTTGCTGGTACCACATTATTCGTAATCGGCGTGGTGAACATGTAAGAATTCAAATTCGACATTAATATTTATTTCAATAAACTCGTCGTTCAATTCAATATTTAAACAACGTTTTTTAATTTTCGATGAATTTGGTATTTTCTGAAACATGGCTGAATTGATATAAATACATTCTAATATATATCTTATTTTTTTAATATTTAATTTTTAATTTATTTAATAATTGTTTTAATTTGATTTATTTGATTTGAAAACCGGGTCAATTATATTTTAGACAATGTTGAATATGGATTTATCAGAATACGTTTAGAAAGGGTCAAAACGCAAGAGAACGTTTAAAAAGGGAAAATCGATAACTAATTTATTAAGTAAACAATGAGAAAAGTAAATAAAATGGCTTTCGGAAAAACATTATTGTAACAACATGATTAACGAGAAGTAAAACAAAACTATCAAAAACAATTAGCATCATAGGTTAATTAATAAGTTAATTTCTTTTAGGAACTCATGAACATAAGCCACAAAGATAAAATTTTCATACAGATGCGATTTAATTTGAAGCTCATTTAGCAAATAAATTACTCTTACTATATAAGACAAGTCGAAATTAGAAACCTCCTGCATCCATCCTCAAGTAGGAAAGAGGAAACTGAGAGTAGGATTTAAGTAGTCAATAAGAGTGAAGAGTAAGAAAAACAATACGAAACTCTAAGAACTTAGCAACATAATAAATATATTTAAACAATTACCGAGGAATAGAAATTCATTCAAGTATGTGTATTATTCTATTGTGCAAGGTCTTGATACTCCGTGACAGTGGAAACTAGATTATTAATAATTAAATCACTGTGTTTTAACTATAAATTATTAATCATTGTTTATTAACCTATTGTAGTCATCATTATACGCTGGGAAATGTTATTGTTGGTTTTTAATTAAACAAATAAAAATTGCCGGCTTTTCTTAGTAATTGCGTTCACTGATCTAATCAAATTCTACTCTAAAAAGATGTTGTAATACCAACAGCTTATCGGTTGCCGAGTAAAAAAAGAATGAGGAAAAAAGCAATAAAGACACCTTTTCGTAAGCTGGGATTATGAGATTTCTGTTGAAACAGGCTCTTATTGCATCAAGTAACATTGTATCATTTTACTTAGACAAATAAACACAAAAATATTGTTAATTCTATTTTGTAATATGTAAAGGTGAAGGTAGTAAAACAAAATTCCTAAAAACATTAACACGATTTATCTTTGCCTGTAAATAAGGTATCAAAACAGAATTCATCTAAAAATCATTTAATCATTGAAAAACAAATCTTCAGAAGTCCATATTCTTATCAGAAAAATCATATTATACAGAAGACAACCCACGTTACGAACCAAAGAAAAATTGCGATCGATTTCAGACGGCATTTTATACTCGTTTATTGGGTTGTCAAGAGACTCATTCATCTTATTTTTTGTTTAAGTATTTCAGATTGTATACCGTACTTTCTGGAGCCACTGAACATTTTCTATCAATCACCGTAAACAATTCTACATAATGCTCAGGGTAAAAAACTGTTAGCGATGTTGAAAGGAACCTTGTATTCATAATTTCAAAACATATTCAGAAATAAATCAGTTCAAGTATCTGTGAAATATTTATAGCTTCCCTAATTTTGGGTATATGTTGCACATACTCAACATCGATATCTGAAAGACGGTCAAAAAATATAATAAAACATACCCAAAGAATATATATTCGTTTAATAGCTAAAAATAGAAACTAAGAACATATCTGTTAGATGTGATTAAAAATTGAAATGAAACTTGAGAAAAACACACGTACCTGTGATGTGAAATATCAAACTGCAACGCGCAGCAGAAGCTCTTAGGTTATCAGAAACCTAAAATTTCGTAAAGAAAATTTTAATAAATGTTGGATACTCGTGTTGCGTATATACAACACGGAGCTTGAGGGGTTTAAAAATTTTTTCTTGTGCTCGTTAGTTTTGCAAGAATTTTATTACTGAATTTATCTCATTTTCTCGGCACGGACTGATACTTTGTTTAGAAGAGTTTATAGGGTGATCCACAAATTCTTCATTTTTTAAAATATAATATTTATAATAACAGTATTCATGCAGGTTTTACACAGTAACGATATAATTTTTATATATGACATGCAAAATGAACAACTAATAAATGTAATGGAGAAATGCATCACAAATAAATTCCACCAGCATAAATTATTATGTTGGGCCAGAACGTAAACGGCCTTGAAGAATGTTTAAATGGATCAGAAACACACATGCAAAAATAACATGCAATTTAAATAAACCTGGAAACACCAATTAAACCATATAAAATATGAGAAAATAAGAGAATTAAAAATAAAATAATAAACATAAAAATAAATCAAAATAATAACAAAATGCACCAAGATTCACACGATACATACACAAATACAACAAGAAAACACAACAAATTCGACCAAACTGAAAAAAAATTAATAAAAGTTCATTAAAGTGAAATTTAAATTAAAAAATTTTGAATTAGTAATAATTCAATAAAAATTCTAAATAAAAAATTATAAAAATAAATCAAAAAATATTAAAATTAAAGAATAGAATTTGCTAGAAAATAACAAGGTCGAATTTTGTTTTACTACATCAAATTTCACACACCGGAAAATTAGGTATATATACTGATCCATTTTCACATTTAACTTAACCGTTTTTCGAAACAAACCATTTTTAAAAACCATTTTGAAATTGTCTAAAAACCATTTTTTAAACCATATTTTCAAATCTTGAAACTACTTTGGAAACCTTTTTTAGGTGAGAAATATTTATGGTGGAACCCTCTTTCCACGTCACGTCCCTGCATCTCAATGGAGCTCTGCTCGGCGTCGGCGTGGGGAGAGCGGTATTTATGTTATTTCATGCTAATTTTTACAAATTTTGGAATGGTGAAAAGGGGTAATTATGTTATTGTCATTTATAATTAATAAATATTATTTACATAAATTATTTTATATGTTGTTATAAATTGAAATGTCGAAATTTTTCCGGCCCACAGCCGACACATAACGCAAGATAGTAAAATCTACACAGTACAGATGCATGTAAGTGCGTGGAAAATCGCCAATGATATGTACCCGTGAGGACTCAGCGTGCGCAACGCAGCGGTCGTAACGTCAATATTCATCCCTATAGCTGAATCGAGGAATAAGGAAGAAGTCTCTGGCTGCTTCCTCGTTTCTCAGTTCTGTAAAATCGACTAAAATCATATTACACACGGCTCAAAATCAACACACCGAGTAGTCCAGTGGGCACTCAATAAATATAAAGTAAACACAGATGCGCCTAGGATCTATTAAAGGGAAAGGGAACGGGGATAAATTAAACTGAAGTCGTTGATATAGTTAACCTGAATGAATAACTTGAATTTATTGGTGCACTAAATTGAATTTATATTTCGAAATAAAACTATAAAAATCATTAAATTAACACCTCAGTAACGTGATCGAATTATATTGTTGATTAAGACAATTTGATTTCAAATACATCATTGATTAAATTGAATTAAGTCGTTATTGGGTAAGAATAGGTAAACTATCAATTAAATTACTACAATTCGTGTTTATAAAATTGAAATAAGTTCTCCTTAATTAAATGAATATAATTTGTTATTGAGAAAAGGAATCAATGGACCGTTGAATAACCCTAATTAGTTCAATGATTGACAATAGATTAAGTACAGCAAAGGTAGAAACTTCTTAGCTAAAGGGCAAATAAATCTTTGAGGAAAGGAAAGTAAAGTTTCGACCCATTGAGTAAAACATTTACCCAATTTAATAAACCACTGTAGCCCATTACTTAGAGTAATTTGTAAATTTTAAGGCAAAATCATTAACCCGAGTGAAAAAGTCAATATATAATCCTTGAGTTCAGCTAAAGCTACTATGGATAAAAACTCGCAGAAATTCGTCCATAGAATGAACCCTTAAGTTGGATTAAACAATTCCTCGAGCAAGAGAAATAGACTCTATTGGTTAGAGACAAAAGTTTTCGTAATTAATGTAAGCTCATAGACCGAATAAGAAGCGATTATAGTTAGGAATCGAATAGGTGGTTGCTAAAATAGATTAATCGACACAATCAAACCAAATAAAATAGAGAAACAATCAGAAATTATATTGATGATACATAAAGTGAATAGTCGTAAAATAACGTTAACATTTTATCAGCTGAAAGTAAGGCTTACCGACGGTAAAGAAATAAATTCCACAATGCGGTTGCTCATTCCGTAAAATACTGAATAACAATCCAATAGGATAAGAGCCCACATATATCCGATAGCATCCATCATGACATCTGCGATAGTGTCTAGTAATTCTCTCTAAAACACATTGATAGATTTAAACAGCTAAAATGTTAACTTACTAAAGCAATTCAACCCAATTGTGAAATCGAATCCGGTGAATTCAGTTAAGATCAAATCGATACATCCTGTAGTTAAAATCTCAATAAGCTAAACACCGGATACAGGCTGACTGAATTCGACTATCGCCGCAAATCGATACATCCTGTTGTTAAAATCTCAATAAGCCCAACACCGGATATGGATTACCTGAATTGACCGTCGCCGTTCGTATGAAAATATTGAATCACCAAGTCGACATTACAAGATTCATTTATCGATTCGACGTAACGTAGATAAATAAACACCCGTATCCTTACAATAGTCCTAACCGATTGCAATATGTCCGTGTAAATTAAACCTGCCATTAATAGGTTTTTCCAAAACTGAACTTCTAAGCAAAATAAGCTACCTAATAAATTCACAGACAAATGCCTGTTTCATTACAACTGCGAAATATAGAAGAATTTAAAGGTAATACGACCTAGCCATTGATACACCATCCCATTTAAGATTATTAAAATTAAGCGGACAAATTAATAAATTGATCTTTACCCCCCACACGCGAGTATCCGACCATGATGATTTATTTTTGAACAGGACATACCGATCGAACGAACCATTGATCAAACAGCCGACGAACAGAGGTCGCCACAAAGGGCAAAAGTTTTCGGAAAAATTCAGCGACCGTGGCCGTATCCCGCCACTGGGAGGGCGCTAGGTCCAAATAACGACTCTGATGGACTCAATAGACAACAGTACCCAGCTGCCGAGATATATTCCAACGCACAGGACCTCCTCACCCAATGGGAGCGGGTGCAGGAGCGGGTGGACTTGCAAGTAGTCAAGGCAAGGATATATCTCGCAAACGTGATGGATGACATCCTTGCCGGGCGGATCGCCGTCGCCTACCCACCTCGCCCAGTTCGAGACACCAGGCGACCATATACCGTGGAAGCCCTCAAGCGAAGCCTAAAGAGGTATTGCCCAGACAAATGAAATAACAGGGACAACTTAATGTAGTAACTGATTAAAATAATTAGAACTTTGTGTTTTCTTCTCATGTAACTGGAATTGATTCGTGATTTGTTTAATGAAATCAATGATTTACTTAACCTGACCAATCATGATTTGAAATGATCTATTTAATTACAGTGATGTCCTCCCTAAGAATCCTACAGACCGAATTGGACCACGCAAGACAAGCAAATGAGGAATTACTTGCCCAAGTTATTCAATTGAACCGCGAAATCCAACAAATTAAAGCAACCTGGAAGGAACCGGAGAAAGTAAAGACCTTGTACCACCGCCTGACCGCAGCACAGAAGGGCTGGACAGAGGAGCGGCAGCTCAACCAGAGCCTGCGTACGCAAATACGAGGGCTAGAAGTCGCGCTAGCAGTTTGTCGGGAGGGGGAAGCGGTAACGTACCCGCTCGTGTTCGCCCCGGCCCAGATGATGCCGAAAACCCCTCAGCTAACAGATCAGCCTACTAATCAGCCCATAAATCGTCGGCCAGGACGTAAAGAGCGTGCTCGGCGCAGAGCAGCCAACCCACCTCATTAACTCACATTGAATCCCCACATGTGTTAATTTCAATAAACTCGTGGTAGTTAGATCATTTCTCATAATAAGTATGCACAGGTGTTAATCGGAATACTTACAACCATCTCACAACCATCATGGACACTACTACGCATGGGACAGAGCTAAGCGAGCACAAGTCTTATATCGACAGCTCGTGAACCCGAGGATTGTCCGAGCAATTATAGTATTAGCAATAACACTCACTTTTTGCGGGCAATCCACCACTTGAACACATTACCAACGTTGCCTAGCAACGGGTGCCAAGTGGCGATCAGCATCATTTTGTATGGCGTTACGGGGCAACCACCGGTCAGTTCAAACAAATAATGAAACCCTGTAACCCACCAATTAGTTGGAGCTCCGGTCGCAAGTTTAGCAGCTCATGATTGAGAGTGGATCTCTTTTGAGCAGTGAGAAAGGTAATCATGAAGAGTTTCACATAGTCGTCATTCTAGAATGTCTGCAATCGTGGTGCGAATTCCATGTTGCGGAAAATAAATCTGTCCATCAGATTCATATCAGGAGAATACGGCGGTTGTGGGATGTGCAATATTCCTTTCTGCTGCAGAAATGCTTCTGTAATCTGTGACGTGTGAGTACGAGCATTGTCATGCATGGTTACTAGGATACCACTGTCATATGGATGCAATAATAATCAGAAATAACTGTAAAAAGTATTGAATAATGCGTACTATGAGTATGCACACTAATAACAATATATAATTGGTCGAATACTATACTATAAAAAACGAAGGTTTATAGATCACCCTATAAATATTTTCTTGGGAGTTTCAGATAAGAACTTTAAAACATCCTGACTCATTAGTAAGTTATCGTCTCAGCGACTCGATCTTTAAACAGCGATATTAATTTGATTGAATACATTGTTCAGCTGATTGAGGATTATGAAATTGTTTATAATAAATAGCCTTCGATTTTGACACGTAGCAAATTATATCAATCTCGACATTTTAAAAACAAACATGCACCACACTCAAATATATTCCATTAAGTTTTTGGCACTCGATAACTCTTACGTTGTGCAGGCCAGGGTTAAAAGAAGATTTGACTCTTTGCCATGACAATAATTAACGCATACTTGAGGGCGTTATTTTTAACACAAAATTCACACCATTTCTTAGGCGCTGTGGCAATTTACCACTTCTTGCCTTATATTTGTTTTCAATTGGTTCCTGAAAAAGCCTATAATCAAATTTTTCTTCACTGATTACGAAATATTATTATTTGTTACAATTGGAGTGGTCTATAATATTTAAATTTATAGTATCAATACAGCTGAAGATTTGTTAATGATGGCTTCATAAGGCCTAATTTTACTATATTAACACAGCTCCATCAAGAGTGCATTAAAATAGATATGTGAATCTTTAACTTTATTGTTTATTTCTAGTGATGTTTTCACTGGACAACTACCATAGATTACTATTAAACCTAAATTACACATCCCAGTAATGGAATCCATCAACTCTTTAGCCTGGCTAACTATTTCAACTCTTATAGTAAAGTCGACTCGAAAACACAACTTGTAAAGCTGAAAATAAAAGTTTACTGAAATTATGTCAAACATTTAATCACAATTTAGCTTTTTAGAAATATATGCATGAGATTTATTCCTGTTAGATTAATTTTTATAATAGAGTTTAGTGGCGGATTAATCATGTACGTGTAAGACTGTAACTTGCAATTTACAATGGTATAGATTACATGAATCCACACTCTTTTAAAATATTTATTATAATTTTAACCTACGTTTGAGAACTTTTCTCATGGCAAAGTTATCAATTAATTCAGTAAAGCCAAGCGAGCTTACGATTTCACTGTCAAGAGAAAGCAGACTCAGTTTTTGTTGCCACATGCAATTTCTAACTTGATTTTTATTCTTATTATGTACATTTATACTCATTTTCTAGTGTTTTACACTCTTCGACATATTCTCGTGTTAAATAGGACATTATATATATATATATAGGGGCCCGCGGCTTTAGCTCGATCAACACCCACTAAAACGCTGCTGAGAGTTGAACATATCAAAAGGTTGTATGCACTTTTACTATGTACTGTATTTATGAGTTAATGAAAGAATTTTTTTCTAGTTTCCACCCTTAATTGCTTTTTATTTTGCTATGCCATAAAGAATTTGTTTATTATTGTTTAGAAGTTTTTCTTGATATTCACAAATTATAGGCACTTGAAAATTTATGAATATCAATATAACAACTGATCAATAGTCAAACAATAATAACAAAAATTCTGAATTAAGTTTACAATACTTTGTTACTTTTCATAGTTGCGATAAATTCGAGCAAATTACATCATCATGCGGGCCTTGATATCCAACAGTGAAAATATAGATGCCTTATTTATGACAGAAGCATAACGTCTGCGAAAGAATTTGTTTGACATCGGATTTAAGTCCTACACAACACGGAACAAAGAAAACAGATTATACTATTTTTTTTGATAACAAGTCTAAATAAAATATGTTGAATGCAAACAATCGAATGATAATAATTCTTTCTTCAAACTGCAACCAAAATACGTTCATGCGCAATAAAATTGAGCATTTAGAAAGGGACCTGGCAGTAGATTAAAACAAGACAAAACATATATTTACTCCACAAATTCAAAAAGAAAAATCCCCAATACTGAAACCGTCACAAGCAACCTTCTCATCACACACGAATAAGAAAAGACAAAATTATTTATTGTAAAAATATTCCACTTTATTGAATCAGCTCACTGACAATATTTGATAATTTTTTCTGAAAGGCCTTGAAAGAAAATTCTTCACAAGCTCGCTGATGTCCTGCTTCCCCGAGTTCGCGACGGAGATTCTCATCAACAATCAGCCTAAACACAACAAGGCAACAACTCATAACATGCGAGCATAATAAAAACAATCAAACCGTTTCATTGACTCAGAGAAAGCATCAGGATCAGATTCACACAGAAATCCAGTCAACCCATCAACAACAGTTTCCCTAGGGCCGCCGCTATTCACAGCAATAACAGGACATTTCAGGTACATCGCTTCAACCGGCACTATGCCAAAGTGTTCATTGGATGGAGTGTACAATAACGCGCTTGCTCGCTTCAGGAAATTCACCTTGACGTCATTGGCACACGATTTCAGCAAGAATGCACAATTATCAATCTAGCCACATATACAATTATATCAACGGGTAAGTTCAATCGGGGGACGGGGAAACTATTATGGGCAAATAGGAACGTTTATCATAATTTTATAGCTATTAAATATATATCCCCAGCAACAGTAACTAAGGAAAAAGTTATATGCGTATTTTTTTAATTAATTTCTTTAAATTAAGTGCTAACGGGAATTTTTTTTAATTAAATGCTTTTATGGGATTTGTGAATTTGTTTAAATAAAGTAACTTCGGGATATTTAAAATAATTTTGCCCGGATATTTAAAGTTATTTTTGTTAAATAAGTTTTGTTTAAATTATTGTTGTCCGAATTTTAAAAATTTGTTTTGGCGGAATATTTAAAATCATTTTTGAAAAATAAGTTTCTTCTGGATTTTCAAAATAATATTTGTTTAAATCAATTTTTGGCAAAATATTTAAAATAATTTTTGTCAGGATTTTTGAAAAAATTTTTGGCGGGATTTTTAAAATAAGTTTAAATTATTTTTGAAAAATAAGTTTTGGCGGGATTTTCAAAAAGTTTTTATTATTTTTGAATAATTTTTGGCGGGATTTTTAAAATTTGTTTTGGCGGGATTTTTAAAAAGTTGTTAAATTATTTTTGATAAATAATTTTTGGCGGGATTTTTAAAAAGTTTAAATTATTTTTGATAAATAATTTTTGGCGGGATTTTTAAAATTTGTTTTGGCGGGATTTTTAAAAAGTTGTTAAATTATTTTTGATAAATAATTTTTGGCGGGATTTTTAAAAAGTTTAAATTATTTTTGATAAATAATTTTTGGCGGGATTTTTAAAATTTGTTTTGGCGGGATTTTTAAAAAGTTTTAATTATTTTTGGCGGGATTTTTAAAAAGTTGTTAAAATTATTTTTGATAAATAATTTTTGGCGGGATTTTTAAAATTTGTTTTGGCGGAATATTTAAAATAATTTTTTTCAGGATTTTTGATAAATAATTTTTGGCGGAATTTTCGAAATAATTTTTGGTGGAATTTTTAAAATTATTTTTGTAGTGATTTTTGAAATTTGTTTAAATAAATTTTCGCGGGATATTTGAAGGCGCAAATCGAGCTCGTTACAAAGAAATAAAATTTTCACCTCCAAATCGATAATTAACTGGTTCAGATTGCGGAAAACTTTGCGATTCTCAGTAACGAGATCGTCATAGCCACCGAAATGCACAAATATCAATTTGTCGTGTTTGTCAGATTGATGGAATTCCTTGCGCAATTTTGCTGTGAAATTTGTAATAAATTATCCAATCAAATCAGCTCATTCTAAATTCCGATAAATCGATTAGCCAATCAAATCAATCGGAATTTGGAACGGGATTAATAAATAAATTACCGAACGCTAGCAAGCCCAATTCAATATTTTTCTTGTGCTCGTATCGATTGATCGAGAGGAATAAAATGAAATCATTTTCCATTCTCTCCTCAATAATTGGTGGCAACGAGGCAGATGAGGAGCGCAAATTATCGATATTTGGCACCGGGTAAACGATGAGGGGATCCGAGAGACGGGTGAAGGCAAAATGCTCTCGGTAAACGTTTGCTGAATCAATAATAAATATTCAATTAATTATAATAAAAATCAATAATTTATCAAAAAAATTAAAAAATAATAAATTAAATTAAATAATTAATAAAAATAAAACAAATAATTATTTTAAAAAATCAATAATCAAAAATAAATAAAAAATAAAATTTATAATATTAAAAAAAATAGAAATTAATTATTTTTATTTAAAAAATCAATAATAAATATAAAATAATATCAAAAATAATAAATATAAAAAATAAAAATAAAAAACAATTATTATAATTAATAAAAATAAAAATTTTTTAATTTTAAAAATTAATGTTAAATACAAAAATCATAATAATTAAAAATAAAACGAATAATTATTTTAAAAAATCAATAAAAAAATAATAAAAATTTTTTTTAAAAGTATTAAAATAAATAATTAGAAAAAATAATTGAAAAAGTAAGGGTTAAAAACATTTTTTATTTAAAAAATATATCAAAATAATTTAAAAAAAAAATTAAAATCAATAATCTATCAAAAAAATACTAACAAATAAAAATAAAATCAATAGTTATTTAAAAAAATCAATAAAAATAAAATTTATAATATCAAAAATGCAGTTGGAAAATATAATAAATAATTTAAAAGAAATAATAGTAAAAATTAAAGTTAAAATATTTTTATTTAAAAAATCAATAATTATTTTTAATCAAAATTATTAAATATAAAACTAAAAATGATAATAAAAATTAAAATAAAAATCAATAATTTATTTAAAATAATTAAATATAGAAAAATAAATCTAATAATTTTTTTTAAAAATTATTTTTATTTAACTTATAAATAATCAGAATAATTAAAAATAAATAAAATTATAATTCAAAAAACATTAATAATTTTTATTATAATTGCTTTTTTAAAAGATTATTAATAGTTGATTAAATAATATTCGGAAAAGTAAAACATTAATAAAAACACTTAATTAATTTTAAAAGGAACAAATAAATTTGTAATTTTAAAAAATAATAAAAATAGGTTAAATAAAAACTATTAAAAATATTAAAAAAATAGAATTTATAATTATTTTAACTTCAATAATTACCTGTAAATTCACTATTATACAGGATAATATCTGCAAATGAAAGAGAAATTTTTTCAATAAAATCAATAGGTATCCTGTAAATCTGTTTAAATATTCCGTTTCGTTTGGATAATAACATATCTGGAAAATGCGCATAAAATAAAACCTAATTTTTCATGTCAATAAATAATAAACATTTAATAACTTACTTTAAATCCAAATATCTTAAGTAATGGAATGGGAGCTGATATTTGGTCAATGTAAATTAAATCAAAGTCGTTAAAATTGAAAAGGATTATATATAAAGCAGCAAATATTAAACGCAAGTATGCAAAAAATGCACACAAACGTCCGAAAATAGATCTAGGTAAAAATTGTCCAACTACTACGACATTAAGATCACCATTCTTTGTCTCATCAAAACAATGACTAGCATCATGATGATTAGTGATCATAGTTACTTTAAATCCATTTAATTTTAAAGCCATAGCTGCGTCTACTATAGCACGCTCAGCACCACCTATGCCTAGATCAGGATGTAAAAAAGCTATTTTATTATTCATCATTTATAATATAAAGATGTCGATGAAATATATTTTTAAAAAATTTCTGTAATTTAAAAGCGAAAAAAATTAAATTTGAATTATTAAGTTAGTGAAATTTATTTAAACAAGTGAAATTATTTATTAAGTAAAAGAAATATTTTTAAAAAGAAAATAGAAATTTTATCTATTTTTTGTTGAAATTAAAAAAAGAAAATTACTAATAAAGATTTTGCCAAAATTGATATATTTATAATTTAATTGGGACTTTATCAAAATAATTTGAAATGCGAGCTTTATAAATAATGCTAAAATTGGAAGAATAAAAATGTACCTATCCAAAAAGAAAATAGTGATTTCACTAACTTACGACACATTTTAACTTATTTTTATTTGATTCAAAGTTCTTGATGCACAACTTTATCAATATGTCGCTTTCATCAATTCTGTTTCATCACCTCAAAAAAATAAATCTGTGCTCACTAGAATTTGTAATATCACAATTAATCTATCTAAATTATAATAATAATAATATTTTTATTCAAACTTAATTTAATCACTCTTTAGTGGGCTAGATTTTATTTGCCAAGTTGTCATGAATCGTGGTAATTGCATTAAATGTTTGTAATGCTATTTGGTGTCTTGTTACTAGAAATACTTTCTTTTTGTGATGTAAATGAGCTCTTAAAAGTTTAGTTAATTTACAGAGTTTACAGTTAAAATTAGCAAATCCAGTAATTAAGGAATTACAAACAAATCAATTAATTAAGTACATAAAAATTAGGAGTAAACTCCTGAGCTGTGTGGTAGTAGCTCGCTGATCCCTCGTAGTGAAATGGTCAACCACAGAATAATTCTCTTTGGAAACCTCTTTTGACAAGCATGTTTGACCTCCAAGGGTACTTTAGAGTAGTCCAGCATGTAGAAACTATCATTACCATAAGACGATCATCTTTCATTTAGAAATAACATTCATCGTCTATGATAAGAGTCTTATTCCTTAAATCGACTGCGAGTTTATTGGAGCGCTTTTAGGCTCTAGCCAATTACTCAAGTGTGTAGAGAGGTGCTTTCGTTCGAGCTCGAAATGTTGCTCCCATACGCTTGAGAGGTCTGTTGCTTTATTGATTTTCTCACTTTGAATTTAGATGCTAGTCTGTGTGAAGAGACACCAACTCGGTTGAAGGCAACGGTTTTGAGTTTTTGCAATTGATTCTCATTCATGATTTTGTTGACTCCTTCACTTCTTGACTTCCGCTGAGTAGTATAATTGTTATTCAGACGTTGCAGGATCAGATGAGTTGTACTAGGGCGAATATTCATAGCATTAAAGTGCTGGACTGTGTACCGTTTTCCATGATACACATTGCTTTCAAATCACTCTTCAGCGTGCTTCTTTATTAAGAGACTTCATCTATAATGAAAATAAGAGGTGATACTCACTTTAACTGGTGTCAATGTACCATTTGAGACTATCAATAGATTATAACATCATAAACCCAAAACAGCTTTCAGTCATTCTGCAACTAGCAAATCAAATTTGTCTCTATTTTTGTGATGAATTAATTTATTATTTATTTAATAAATAATTATATGGATTTATATTGTTGATTGATTGGTTTGTTGAATTTGTTATTTATACATTGGTTGTTTTTGAAAGAATTTATACAATAGTTATAGATTATATGAATACAAATAGCATGCAATGTGTAAAATTGGGTGCAGACATTTTGTTGGCGAATAGGGTTTATTTTAATTTATTTTTCTATAGGTCATATATCACTCTTACTTAAACGCCCTTAAGACAATTAATTCTTCCCTCCTATGTACCCATGTTGGTACTTTACAAAGGGATTGAAAATTCAAGAGAAGGTTAGCTACATTTCTTAAACTGCTCATCATGATATTTTCACTTTCAAATTACTGACTGCCGATGGAAGGTTTTAATCTCTTTCTTTTGTTGGTCGTAGGGGAGTATTGGAAATCCGACCCTTGAGTCACCTTGGTTCCCGTACTGTCACTGTCCATCACTAGGGGTAACTCCTCCGTACGCCACATAATTTTAATCCCCATCATGCACCCGTGATCGGAACCACGTTGGAATTGTGCATAATAGCCGAATGTCATTCGAGCAGGTGAGCGCCATCACTAGCACTACTCCCCGAAGGACCTTCGTCTTTTCCCCGGATTCTAGCTGCCAATAGAAGGACTTACGCTCCCATGTTTAAAACCCTTCTAGTTCTCATCATTGCCTTTAATCATGGAAAATCATTACTCCCATAACCTCACGCGTCCATAGTTCTCACCTCCGATACTCCTGGTTTCGAATGAAAAGGAAAGGGAAAGAAAAATAAAAAAAAATTTTTATTTTTACGAAATTTATAACATTTATTAGGAATTCAGTTCGACACAATGTCGTTCATACAATGAGCACTAAGGAACAATTGAAGAGGAGTTGAACAGTTCAGATATTAGTCGATACTGAAAACAATCCATAGGATGAACGGATTTCAGATATTCCGGAGATTCAGTCCTCCTCCACGTCCATATCAGTCGGGAGGCATCTCCGCTTGGGCGGTCGATATGGTGGAGGATCGCCTCGAGTATCCTCTTCCCTCCGCGTAGACTGTCCGGCTATCTCGCCTCGGGGGCCGATATTGGGCACCTCTCCTGTGAGGATAGCGATCTCCTCAAGATCTAATTCGAGGTCGCTTAAGGCACACATCAGGGGGTGAGATTCGTTATCTTCATCCACCAAGTCGATATGGATGGAAGCTGGGGGAGAGGAAAATAGGATCCGCGGAGCGTAACGGATATCCGGGTCCATCTCAGAGTCTTCGAATTCTCGATAAGGGGGTGGAAGATCATCCAATTGACCCATCCCCTCCCTCACCTGAGCCTCCCGGAGACGGGCTTCTTCTTGTCGGCGACGATCCCGACGCCGCTTATTCCGGTTTGGCCGATGACGGGCCGTAGGGGTCGAAGAGTTAGCCCGGTTTTCGGTAGTCCCAGAAAGTGGTAATTGTGGGACAGTTACACTCGAGATCGGAGTGGTTATTGTTGGATTGGGTTGGACTTCGTTGCTGGGGAGGTGGTGAGCAGGGACGATGTCGAGCTGCTCCGCCCGAATGTTTCCAGGGACCTTGATTCGGAGTTCAGTATCCGTGTAGGCCTGATGTAGCGCTACCGATTGTTCTCGGATCAGAAGTCGCTGGGCGCGTGATTCGACGATTAATTCGTCACGCGCTTGAGTGAGACGAGAGATTTTTTGACGGAGCTCCCGGACGACTTCTGGGGGAGCCCAGGTCCCCTTTACTCTCTCGTGCTTCACTTGAAGGTCCCGGTGCTGTAGTTTGAGGTCCTCGTATTTGTGGCGGATCGCCACGATTGATGGGGGCAGACGAGGAATCCTCATCGAAGTGATCGCAGTTTCATCGTTTGGCATGCTATGAGAAAAGAGGAACGATATTTAGCTAAAAGAAAATAATCCAAAAAGAAAAATGTAAGAGAAAAAAAATTTAAACAAAAATTTAGGTAATATCGAAAACTGGAGTATTGGTGGCAATTTTAGGGCTGTTCTCCTGTACTATAACCCAGATTTTCTACTTAGGTATGTTTTATTGGATAACCTAGTCGTCGTTATTTCCCACGGTGTCATTATAGATTATTTACACGGACAATCCTACATTTATAACCATTATAACTTTACTAGCACAACCATAACTCAAATTTCTGCCTGATCATGTATTTAATAACGGGGTCAATGTTTCGACATTAACGGGACGGTAGTACACTTAATTACCATTTGAGTTGTTGGATAAGATTGATTTTGATCTTCTTATTCTCTTATTGCGGGTTAACTTTATTCAAGGCGACTTGGTTTGGAGTATATCGTGAACTTTAATACTTGATAATTATTGAATGGTAGCTCGTGATATTATTGACCTTCAAGGTAACGTCGTGATTTGCGAGTATCTGGAAATCTGAACGTCGCGATAAATTGTAGTTCTCGCATGATTCGGATGTGGGGTGATCGGCTCGCGGTTTTTCGCCCAAATATTAAGATA
This sequence comes from Schmidtea mediterranea, assembly GCA_022537955.1. NCBI lineage: Eukaryota > Metazoa > Platyhelminthes > Tricladida > Dugesiidae > Schmidtea > Schmidtea mediterranea. The sequence continues at coordinate 6,558,577 of CM039681.1, forward strand.
ATTTAAGTTCTCCACACCGACATGATATGACAATTTTCTATTTCCCGACAATCTACGGTAAATGTTACAGTTATGGTTCCCAGGCCTCAATTAATAGCGATTAGAAATTTCAGGCTTGGTAGAAGCCTCCTAATTTGTGGTTACTTACAATATGACCTGTAGATAACAGGGCTTTAGGCAATACTTCGTAGGATTCAAAGAGCCGTATTTAATCTTTCAGGTTAAGTTATGCCGAAAGTTCCGAACGTTAATTTACGAAGTTGGGAATTCAAATTAGGATTCCAAGTTTAATTTTCCACGAAGCGCTGTCAATGGGTGATTTACGGGTTTGAATATTTAGGTTTCCGCGTAGAGCTACCTTATGTGCGATGAAGATAACTAATAAGTTAGCATAGGCTCCTTTTCCTTTTCGAAACGGCCTAATGTCGTGGATAAATAAATTCCAACCGAAAAAATAAGTTCCGTTTGATTTGATAAACAAGAAAAACATTAAAATTGTTATTGATTATCTCGATTGTAACTTGTGCAGCCTACAGCAGTTGTCTATCATTAGGAGCGATCAATAATCAATTTGTTGAACTATTATGCACTGGTCCATGAACGGATTATTATACAATGGTATTCTTAAGTTTCTCAGTTTAACTCATTGTCTCCCGTCGCTTACTCAATTAGTCGCGGATTTTCTAAACCTCATTCGTATCGTGATCTGCCCCTATCGTGATGAATCTAGAAATTCTACGAGATAGGGAAAACTGTTGGTTAAGCGACGTTCCGATTTTGTGGCATTTTCTCAACACTATTCTCAGATGGAATGAAACAAATGGAGAGTGGTTATACGTGCTGCCCTCCTGTGGAGCATTTTCGACAAGGTAATTTTGTGCAAATTGTCGTTAATATTAATGTAGCTGACTATCGGGAAATCTTTCACCTTAATCACTAAATACAAAAACGTTTTCCATCGCCTAAGTTCTATCCGTGCTACCCAGTTTTATTCCCGTCATTCTGTTCGAAATGTTAAAAAATTTTTCTTTAGATCAATGTATGATCCACCCTAATTCCCCCTAACTGAAGTTCTCCGCTCTTCCCTTGATTTTGAACGATTCGCTCCGGCCACATTTTCAGCAGCCGCCTCGAATATACAATGGCGCCCTGCGTAGCGGTCCCGTGCACAAAGCCGGAACCGACTGTGAACTGCCAAGGGGTTCACGAGGCATGACCCACGAGCACAACTAAGGGTTTTCACCCACTAGCCGGCACACGGTCGGTCCCATGAACCATCTATTGCAATACATAATATAAGATTTTAGAGAGCCCGAACATATAGACAGATATTTATATGATTAAATGAAAACGAAAGTTAATGTTACGAACAGGTTTAATTTAGATAACAATGTTTCATAAAAATAAAATCATTTACAATATATCATAACTGTGGGGTTAGTGGTGTGGATGACCTTCACCCCAATCATATAAAATAGTTTTTGCTCCCGCCAATGGTTACCCGTTGCTAGGCAACGTTGGTAATGTAACCACTGGTCACAGGACGTCCAAAGGTGAGTTCCGATATCAGAACTGCTAAGGGTTAGTCCTATGTCGGGTTCAGCGGACTGCCGTTAGAAGGCCTATGTCCGTCTTCTATTTCAGGTCCCTGTATCGCTTTCTATTTAATACTTTCGTTCCTATATTTATTTACAGATAATAACTTAATAAGCTAAACAATTTTTATTTAATGACAAACAAATTAAATTATCATCAGACATTGAGTTTCTCATCTTATCTGGCTACTCCTTGGGCACGTCTCCGCAACCGCTCGGTTCGACCCGGTCGAGCGTGTGATCTGGGCTTCTTGCTAGCTGATTGGGCCCTTTCTTGGTCGCGATAGGCTAATTGTGCCGGAGCGAATACCAGAGGGTAAGTCACTGCACTTCCCTCCTGGCATGCTGACAAGGCGACCTCCAGTCCTTTGATTTGTGTTCGCTGCGCCTGGTTCAACACCCTTTCCTCTTTCCAGCCCTGTTGTGCGGCAGTGAGGCGCTGGTACAATGCTTTCATTTTCTCGGGTTCGGCCCAAGTGGCTTTCAGCTGTTGCATCAGCTGTTGGGTGAATGAACTGTCGTTTGGTTTATTCGTTTTCGCGGTGGAGTGTTAATATAATTATTTTAGTTATTTATTGTTGATTATCTGATACCGATCATTATTTATTTTGTTTAGTTCGGCGGTAAAAGTTCATTTCTATTGATCGCTTCATCTTCCTTCGTCATGACAAGTTGATATGATCATCGTCACCGACTTGTCATTCGTGTCAGATTTTTGGTGATTTATTCCGCGGTAATCTCGGACTATGACCTATTCGTAGTTTATTTAGCGTATGAACAAACAATTTGATCTGTATTGGGTCTATGTATCAATATGCATTTAATCACAATTTTCACTTGTCGATTGGAATTTTTGATGCTCATTATCCGAATTGCTGTTCTCATTCGACGACGGTGTATCCAAGAAAACATTCCACTACAAGTCGCTTCGGACTATTGTCATTACTGAAAGAAGATTTAATTGTACGTGCTGGTTAGGGAGAAACTGCTGGGTGGAATACTTGATGACAGTTATTCAGTGAAGAGGATACCACGGTTGGGAAAGGGCCTAAATCTTCATTTGGATTTTTAGTTGGGACGTATTATTGCACTATGGTTTGTTCTCTTGGTTGGAACTTCTGATTTTATCGCTTTCATTAATTTCAGGGTGTTCCTAATTTTATTCGATTTCAAAGATTCAATATCATTCGTGGCAAGTCTGTGGTATTCTAATCCCTTCACGAAAGCTGAGTTCTCATGTGTGCATCTGCGAATCATTTGTGATATTTTGTTATCTTGTTCTATTATCATTGTATACAATTACTAATTGATTTACTCGTGTGCGGTTAATATGATTATTTTGGTCGTTTTTTATCAGTTGTTCGTGACATAATAAATTTTATGATTCTTGGATTCCTGAATCGTGTATTTAGCTTTCAATGATTTAAATCTAATCATTAAGTTGGTTTACAGTTTATCAATGCCTTAATGCCTTAAGTATTATTACTTTTATGAAATTTTAGCGGATCTATATTCTGACGTACTTTTCTCGGAATCAGTTATGTCTACTCCGTCGTTTGCTGTTTCGTTTCTTTACTCCATTTTCTCTGGCTTCTTACTCATAAGTCATTTATTAATTTAGATTAGATCTGAGGATACTTTAAATCATTAATACTTATTAAATTTTTCTTGATTTTTATTACGTGAGTATTCAATTTTGGATCATTTATTTAATTAATTACTATCCCCTGATTACGTTGCAAAAGTCTTCTCATATGAATGTTCTGGTCACAAATTTAGTTATGATTTCATAATTTTTATTTGAATAATTTATTTACGTCACGTCTGGTTTACTGTTATAGATTCAATCACTTTAAATTAATTTAGTTTAATTTCCATTTAGTTATTAAATTTATCTGCATCGCATCGGTTTCAAGTCCCCACTACCCGAGCCTTAATTTTAGTCCTAAAGTTCATGTGTTCATATTAGATTTTACGAGTGCCCACTGGACTACTCGGTGTTATCATTTTAGCCGATGTGTAATTAAATATTTAGGTCGATTTTATGGGAGATGGGTGAAAGAGATCTAGCCAAAAGTCTAGCTCTCAATCTTCCCACTGCCCCTATACGGAAAATATTTACGTTCGAGATCCGTCGTTACGCACGACAGAGCTCTCACGGGCACACACTGTAGGCGGAGGAACCGCACTTACACAGCGTGACTAGTTATGTTATGAGTTTACTTCCTTGTGTGATGTGTGGCTGTGGGCCAGAAAAATTTCGACTCGTAAAACTGAAGATTCATTTTTTCATAAATACATATATTTGTTGAAACAATTTCATTATAGCTCGTTCATAGTTCATACATATCAACATACGACAAGAGGTTCCCACACATACGATCAAGTAGAGCTTACATTAAGATACTTGATTCGCAGAATGAAAACGATTATCGAGAGTTGTTCCTTTGAATTGGTCCGACAAAAGTAATTTGTTCACTGAGTGAAAAGTAATTTTTCATTAAAACTTTGTGAAAATGGATTGGTATTTATACCTGTTCTGTGACCCTAACCTTGCGTGTTATTTTTTATGCGTTAAAACAAAATTTGACCTTGCAATTATGTGTCTAATTAATTTCTAATTTATTATTATTTTTTGATTTCTTTTACAATTTACTCATTTATTTTTAATTTCAATCATTTCTGATTAAAATTATTTTATTTTTTGTTCGCTTTATTCCTGAACTCTTTTAATTTTTCGTAAATTGTCGCTTTTTTGGTCAAATCTTTTGTTATCATGTTATTTCTATGTCAACTCGTGCGTATCTTGGTGCGTTTGTTAATATTTTAATTTAATTTTATGTTTTCTATTTTATATGTTAAATTATGTGTTTTTCTCGCATTTTTAGGTGTTTATTAGATGTTTAAGGGTCCGATTTTGAAATGTGCGTGTTGTATTTGCGTGCTGTTTCCAATCCATTTAAACAAAAGCTTGTACTGGCCCAACATAACGAAAAAGATCCTTACTTATAGTATTCCGAATTGCAATTGAAATTTTTAATAAAGCATAAGATTAGATTTAATGAAATTCATCACTGTATTTATAGTGTTTTTGTGCATGTGTGCGACCAATGGACGATTTTTCGCCATTTTTAGGGTTTTTTAATTATTTTATTTATTTTAAAATATTTTTGTAATTTTTTATATATTTTTCTTTATTTTTTGATATATTAATATTTTATTGTTAGATTTTATTTTTATTATTATTTTCTTAAAATATTATTTTTAAACCCCAATATCTTATTTTCTGGTCGCCTCTTCTGCCTGTGTTTTTTCTAAACCTTATTTTGCAAGGTTTTTGGCAGTTTATTTTATTTCTTTATGTTTTCTTTTTGCGTCTGTAGGCATTTTCGAATTTTAATTAATTATTTGTTTTATTTAATTTTTTTGTTATGTTTTTATTTTGCTTTAATTATTATGTTATTTATTGATTTTATATATCTTGGTGCGGTGCATGTTTATGTGCAGTGATTCCTTCCATTATTTCCGCTCTTTAACTTTTAATTTTTATCCTTATTTTGTTTACATTGTGGCTCTGAGCCCAACACTTTCTATACCCTTGTCAATACTGATCTATTTCTGCAATTCCTATATCAATTTGTCATTTTAATTCAATATTTAATAAGGTATCTTTCAAAAATTTGAGCAGCGTTCCGCCCTAATTTGAAGGAAAATTTCTTATTTGATTTGTTGTATCACTTTTGTTTTATGCACTTTCGTTATATCTTACCCCTTATCTTTCCATGTATTTCCAATTTGACAAACAGTTATTAACTCCCGATGCACTTCCTTTATTTTATTTGTAACTACCGCGGCTGACTTCTCCATTTGGCGTTGTAGTTAGTACAACGGTGACCTGTGAATCAAGACTTGTGCCTTTCGGCCAGAACTCACCACAAATACCGAGGAATTGAGAATAATTTATCCAGCGCAAAAACCAGCTAAAATCAACTAACCAGTCGAGTTAACCGCTCAAACCTTTAAAAGATCTATTGCAATACGTAAATGTATAAACAAATTTAGGGGGACCTGTCGAGAATACCAAAACGATAATAAAATTTATTAAAAAGAAGAATATGAGCATTTAGAGAAAATTAAAAAACAAAAAATTATATAAAGAAACATTTACTAATTTATGAACATTATCAAAAAAATTATGAAAACACAATTAAACTGACTTAACACTACAAAAATAAATCTGCGATTTCTGAGATAACGTTGAAAATGAAATTTAAGTTAAGTTGAAAAGTGTTCTCAGTTGTTAATTGATTAAATTATTGAGATTTACGCATCTATATATAGTGTTTTTGTGTTGGTTTGTTTGCTATTATCGCCGAGCCTGCATGAATTTATTTTTCATTTACTGTAGTTTCTATTTTTAGTAAAAGTATTTAATTTAATTTTAATTTAATTAATTTTTTATTATGAAATTTCTTATAGAAATTCATATTTTAATTTTTTATTAATTGTCTCCATCATTTTTTTATATTCTTTCGTTTGGTAATTCAAACCAAAATTAATTCATTTATTGCAGAATCATGAACTTTCGTTTGTAAATTCAACCATGATTTAAGCTCTTGTTTTGCAGAACCAATGGTTTTTCGTTTGCTAATACACCCATAGTTTAAGTTTTTCTTTATTTTGTCATTATGGATTTCCGATTTAAGATGGTGATAACTATGCTTTATTAATTTATTTTATTTTAAATTAAATATTTTGTATTTTCCATTTTCCTTGAAAGGTTTTATTTTATTTAAACATGTATTATTGATTCTTCTAGTGTCTTTTCTTGCTTTATTTTATTTTAATTGGTACAAGATAATGAATTTTAAATGATCTTGGTGATGTTTTTATTTTGTATTTTGACGCCTTTTTTTAAAAATTGATTAGTTAATTAAAATTTCTAGCCCAACAATTCGAGGAATAACATAATAAGATGAGCATAATATTCAATACATCCTATTAGCATGGAAGGATCTGAATGCTGTATTACATTGAAATCATTCTTATCTTGGCAATTGTATTGGGTTCGTGAATTTGAGGATAAAACGAATGATGAGACGCATTAGATAAATCCACATATGAATACGTTAAAACCGAATGTTGCAACTATAAAATAATAGACAAATTTTATAAAAGAATAGATCTTCCTCGAATAGTTTTGGTATACCAGGACGAGAAAATTGACAGAATACTTGAAATTATTAGCTTTGAAGTAGGTTCTGTCTTTACAAAGTTTTGGAATATGTTAATTAAACTAATTGTTGAAAAAAACAAAACTTATTTTATTTCAACTATTATATTTCTAATTGACTTGATTGATTTTTTTTTAAAGAAATTTAATTATAATAACAGAGGCACTAGATTTGGTTATGCGGAACATTTATTTAATAACATAACACTGTTGGGGTTGTTAAATTTAAAATCATTTTAAATGATTTCAATTTCGATATAATGAAAAAAGAATGTCGAAAATTCGAAACCATAAAAAAGAAACAAATTATCGAATTAAAATTCGAAAAACGGGTCAGGTGCAGAGGAGATGATGGAGAAGATTGTAGTGAGAAAGGATTTATCAGAATGCGTTTAGAAAAGGGAAAAACAGGAAAACGTTTAAAACAGAAAGTTGTTAAATAATTAATTAAGGAAAATACGAGTTAAGTAAACAAAAAGAAAGGTAAACAAATTGGATTTTGGAAAACCATTATCCTGGCAGCATGAATAATGGGGAAATGGAAAAAGTATTATTATAAGGAAGACGCACGGTGGAAAAATAATTTATTTCGTTCGACGGAGACTAGATGAAAAAGGTCGCGAGGAAAATATTGTCAAAAGAGACGATTTAGTTGAAACGTCATTAATTAAGGCGATTATTTCAACTAAATAAAGGAATTCCCATTCAGAAGCAATCGGGATTTTTCCTTAGATAAAGACAAATAAACTGAGAGTAGGATTAGAGGAATTAAACTAGTTATGAAAAGTAGAGTAGTAGAAGAATTAAATGAATTCAGTGAGCCAAATACGAATCGAATCGTGGATCAAGTTGATCGTAGGTGATTATTGTAAAAAAAATTATTGTAATAAAGTGTATAGAACCAAACAACCATAGCGAGACCTACGGGATCATCAGAATAGACAGTTTTATTATGATCTATTTGAAGTTTTGTGATTTGTAGATTGTGTAATAAAATTTTGAATACAAATTTACGTTGGGTTGTGTTTGTTTAATTGTTTTTTATAGAATACGTGGAGTCAGTGACACCCAACAACACTATATAACTTGATCAAATCGTTGATTTGTTAAAAAGTCTCGCTCCTTCACTACTCGAACTCAGTAGTTTTATTATTTTGTTTGTTGCGTCTGTGCGCGCGATTGGTAGTGTTGTATATTTTATGATTGGGGTGCTCACACAAACGCTAGTTTTATTTTTAGATTAAATTGGTAAATTGATTTATTGGAATCGAGTTTTGTATGGAAAGTTGTTTCGATAAATGTTTGGAATTTTTTGATCGGATCAAGTTTCGTTTATTTACTTAATTTTTATATTTTGAATTTATGGAATTTGGTGTTCTTTGTTTCGATTTGCATTTTTTAATATAATTTTTGTTTCGTATTCGTTTTATTTCCTTTATGAAAATATTATTATGGCTTGATCTCAAGTAATTGGACACGTTAAAAGGTTTAACTTGATGAATGGATATTGATTTATTAATGATGATAATGAACGCTGCGATACAGATATCTTTGTTCATTTTAAATCTATTGCTGCAGTTCTCACTTTCGACGCGACTTGACGTTCAACGAGCATTGCGCTGCTTTATGAAATTTGCAGAATGGTTTTGGCTTTGGAAGATTTGACCGATTATCTAATAAAAATCATGTATTATATTGCTCTTGATTTTGAATAAGGAATGCAAACAACAGCTTTTTCATCATCACTTGAAAAGAGTTATGAACTTCTAGACGGATAAGAAATTACTATTAAAAATGAAAGATTCAAAGATAGAATCTAACACTTACCTTAGACTTTAATTCTTCATAGTAAGTATTTATATTAATTAATCTTTCCTTCAAATTATTGTTTATTAGTAAAAACATGAAAAAATGAACTATTAAAAATGAAATATTATTAAAAAACATAATATATTATTAATATCATTAATAAATCAAATCTCAACAAGGAAACTAGATATATAAAGTATGAGTCCCTATTCAAAATATGCAATGGGGCCTCCATTATTATAATACAGTTGCGACGAATGAAAGATGAAGTTCACAAATAAAATACATGAAGAAATATAATCACATTCAAAATGATAAAAAGTCCACCTGTTTAGCTATTCTGATTTTGCTGGTTATTTTCAAAAAACATAAAATCCTAAATGTAAAATTCTTATAAAGAATTCGGTTTAAATAATAAAAACAGTTTAAAGAAAAGTCAATGGTGTTTGTGCACAGAGCAATTAGAATGGAAAATTTAAGGGAAAACTTTATAAAAAGTTGTGGTTTTATCTGTGACGGATCTAGTCAAGAGGTAACCAAACTTTATATTTATTGTACTCCAAAATTGAAAAATCTAATTGAAAAATCATCAAATATCCGATCAAAAACTAGATATGAAGAGCAATTGCAATCAGTCTGCAAGAACTATAGGCCCATGAAAAGTCTGAGGCGGAGGCTCGGCTGATAACACATTTTGTAACATTTTGCAAAAAATAAACCTTATTTGACGATAATTTCAGTGACAAAAGTCTACTGGAATTTTATGCTCAATTAAAGCTCAATTATGCTTAATTAATTAATAGTTTGGTCTTTTTCTAAGTACCACTTGCCAACCCCACTAGTACTACAGGTCTAGTCTATAGGTCTATTGAACTGTTGAATAGTGCCAATGAGAAAATAATTGTCAAATTTGTAAATTCTTACCACTTAACTTTGTTTCTATGACTATGATTTAAGCGATTCAAGCCAAGAATAAGTTGAGGTATCTTATTGAATCTTCGTCTGTAATGATCTAGATCAGTGGTTCATAAATTGGCCGCTGAAACTCCTTGGGGGACAGTAGCGGATTAATAGGCAATTGAAAGATTTCAAGTGCAACCCGGCTTAGGATCACATTTAGAAGAAATGAAGAATTTTTTGTGGTTTTGCAAATGAAATTTTTAAAAATAGAAACTCTGAATAATTCACATAATTAAATTTGCAGAGCAGATAAGTCTCAACAACTAAAAAACTATTAGACAATTTATTCAGTCCAGCCCGTTTTGAGATGACTAAAGGTATTCGCAGGGATTATCGCAATACTGACTAATGTATCGCAAGGTTGCATCTAGTGGATGTTTGCACGGGGAAATCTGTTATAAAGAGGAAGCGTTAAAATAATTTTGCCTTGCAAAGTGGGCGGGGTAGTGAAAAAAGTTTATGAACCACTAGAATAGAATTAACTACGGAGGTCACTAAAAGATCATAATAAAAACAAGATGTGAAGACACTTTGAAATCAATAATAAAAATAATAATTATAATAAATAATAATAATAATAATAAAATAATAATGATAATAAATAAAAATAATATAATAATAATGATAAATAATAATAGTAATAATAATTATTATTTATTTTATTATTATTTTATTTATTATTAATATTATGATTAGTATTGCTTTATAATTGTGATTTGAATGATATGGATACACAAACTAACTATTAAAAACACAGCGGCCAACATTGTTGCTTTCATTTTCACATCGAGATCAATAGGAACTAAAATATAAAAATGATATAATATATTAAAATTTAATAAAACAAATATTAACAAGAAACGCCGAAGTTGTCCGCGTCCGTGAAGTATTCGTGTACAAATCCGGACCATTGTTTACTAATTCTACCGAGCTCAGTTGACATATCTGACGAGAATACCTAACAAATATTAGTTATTTAGGTTTTAGAAAATGATGGAAAAATATATTTTTTTCAATATTTATTTTGGCATTGTGAATTCTAATTAAATATTTGTAATTAAATTTTTAAAATGAATTAATATTTTTTTGATCTGTATTTTATTTTAGAATTTCATTTTCTATATTTAAATTTTCACTATGTCAATGTACATTTTAACGCCTAATTTTCAGAAATTTATTGATCTATATTTGAAATTTAAATGAAGATAAATGATATTAAAGATTTTATATTGTGGATCTGATGCCAAAAGAAAGGATACTTAGAAAAGATAGTTTATAATAGTTTTGTACTTATTATGTACCGATTAATTTTAATACTACCAATTTTTTAATTTATAATTTATTACATTTTTCTCAGATTATCTCTTCAGATAGTAATTGAAGCTATATCGTAATAAATTATAACAAAACAAATAGTTAAAAATAGAGTAAATAGAATTGAATGGTGAGACGACGAAGCGTAGAAACAAATTATTTTTCAAGTGCAATCTAGATCATGGGTGACCAACCAAAAGATCCGGCGAGAAACTCCTCTGGCCGGAAAAATGTTCAAGGCGGGCCGCAGGTTGGCCATCCCTGATCCAAATCAAAGTGATTTATTTATCAATGTTCGTGAAATAATAGATCATATTTCCAGATTGGAACCAAGATTATATTTGTATGTATTAATAAATTAGATTCAATGTCGAATATTTATTTTTATTGTAATTGCACGCTTAGAGTTAGATCGATAGTAACTATTTTGTTATTTCAACGTCACCCAACAGATGTTTTTCTCTCTCTCTGATCTATCTAAACAATGGATGTACCAGCTGGATTATGAAAAGTTACAAAAATATCATAAAAACAATTCAACATCACTTCCATTTTTCTTAAAACTGTAAATTCTAATGTCGACGTTTTTTTATCGGCTATAATCATCGATAATAGCCTTATACTGTAGGGACTTCCGATTATAGTAATAGTCCAACAATAAAATGATGCAGTTGAAGCAGTTGACGAACAATAAAAATTCCATAAGTTTATTTTAACATAAAGTATGTTGAGAATTTAATCAGTTTGTTCCATTGGCCTCCATTTAATTTAGTAACTTGGCGGATGAATTCAAAATTTAAGTCTTTTCTCCAAGTAAAAACAATAATTAAAAAAAAGAAACGATAAATTTATTAACTTTGTAAAATTAAAATTAAGGACTTAAAATTGTTTTGTTTAGGTCCTTCAGTTTTAGATCTTTAAATATATGATTGATTGGTGTTTAAAATGTCTTACTTTATATGTAATGATGTGAAAGTTATTAAAATGATGATTTTTTTTAATGAAAATAATCAATTAATGACGATCAAAGTTTTGATTCATATGAGTGTCAATAGCAATTCTTTCCAAATGAATCAATATATGTTTAATAGAAATAAACCGGGGAATCATATTTTAAAATTCGATGAAATATGTGAAATACTACAATTAGCTGCTAGAGCTATCGTTGCAGTAGAAAATCCAAAAGATCTTTGTGTTATGTCTTCATATCCACCTTCTCTAAGAGGAGTTTTAAAATTCGGAAGATATATTGGAGATAATAAATTCTGTCCTGAGACATTCACCAAACAAATTGAAAAGGAGTCAGAGAACTCAAACTTTTGATTGTCAGTTACCAAATAGCAGATCATCATGGTGTTGTTGAAAGCAGTTTTGTCGGTATTCCAGTTATTGCATTTTGCAATACAGGTGGCGATATTAAATATTTCGATATTGCAATTTCGTGTAATAACAATGGTGAACAATTAATCGGCTTGATGTGGCATTTATTGGATCGAGAAGTTCGTAGGATGAATGGCTTTATCATTAGAAATGTTGAGAAAGAAATTGAAGTAGATGTTGGTTTTTCTCCGTACATATCAGACGATATAAAATTCAACATACAGTATCTTGGTAATTGTATAAACTTTGACCAATCTTCTACATGAGTAAATTTATAGTAACTGATGTCCGTATTAAAGATTGAATTGATTAATATCTGTTTATGCTTTAAGAAATCTAAATAATTTGATGAAGCTAAACATTCATAGGAACATATTAGTAAAATTTGGAGATGTCCTGAAGTTTATTTGAAACAACTGAGGCTGGAATTTTTAGTCAACAGAAAACTTTAATCGAAGTTGTTGGAAATTGAAATTTTGCTAATTATAAGAATTTGTGTTTGTAGTTTACAAATTTTGAATAATGAGATAATTGATAAAAGTGAAAATGTCGGTGGTTAGTCAAACAAAATTGAAATTGTCATTTAATTTAATTTAATAATGCATTTGCAATTTAATTATTAAATTTATATATATGCACCATATAAATTAAATTATGTTATAGTAAATTAAAATAAATTGTAGAGGATCTTACAATTAAAAATCACTAAAATTAAATGAAAAACAATAATTTAGCCTCGGTTTCTAATAATGTGTGTTTGTAAAAAACATTTATTTTTTTATGTGATCTAGAATTTGTATTTTAAATAAAATGGGTGTTTAAATATTGGTAATACGTAAAGTATGTTTTGAAAATGTTAGATTTAAAAAATAATAATAAAGTTTGCGTACCTGGATTTAATTTTGATTTGATCTCATGATTACTAAAAATGTATCAAGTAGAGTAAATGAAAGGAGAATTATTTTCAATAAAAATAGAAATATTGTTCGAGCTTTATTACCTAGTCGCTCAAAAGCAACGGTAGAAACTTCTGAGGCAGAGAAGACTACGAAGCCTGTTGATGATGTCCCTGATTATTAACGAAAATATTCAGAAGCCCTTTAATATACGCCAAAACGGAATTTCTTTAAATTTAAATATAAATAACGATGAAATTGGTATTGAGTACTGTTAAAATTTATGTAGTGAAAACCTTGAATTATCTGAAAGTGGATTATTTTATGCATATTGTGGATTATTCTGTTCAGTGTTAAATAGTTCCAAAATTCTTTTCCCGTTTGAAATAATGTCATCGCTTACAGAAACGGAATCGGAAATTATGTCGAAATTTCAACTCATCCTCATTTTTAATTTTTACTTTTCAAATGAAAATGTATTAACGAAAACATCATCATTGAAAAATGTGTTTAAAATTATGCAATTGTCGACTTTGATGGAGTTTTGTGAACATAATTTAACCTAATTATGGTATTATATCTACCAGTCAAATGATGAGGTGTTCAGGAGCGCATTTGGTATGGCTTCTCTAGCTTGTTCTATAAAATCCTCGATTTCAGTGCAAGAATTAAAGTCATTTAATATGTCTACGAAAAGTAAAGCTGGAAAAATAAATAAGTCCGAAAGCAGAATTTATAGTTCAAGAGCTGGTCTTTATTTTCCTGTTGGTAGAATTCACAGGAAGTTGCGAAAGGGAAATTTTGTTGAAAGTGTTGGAGCTGGAGCAACAGTTTATTTAGCAGCAGTTTTGGAATACTTAGCCGGTGATTGAATTGGCTGGTGATGCTGTAAGAGATAACAAGTCGTATTATTCCTCGAAATTGGCAATCTGCTATCGGCAATGATGAAGAACTGAATAAATTAATGCATGCTGATTCGGACAGACAGCTTCCCGATATATATATATATATATATATATATATATAATAAAATATATATATATATATATATATATATATATATATATATATATATATATATATATAAATCTAAAAGTATTATTTTGCAGTCGCATAATAATTGTCAAATGCATTTTGTATGGCTGAAATGATATTTCATTTGACTTAATATCACAATTTCGTTAAAACTTTATATGAAAAATTAGTGTTAATAAACCATGGAAAATCTAATTTTAAAATTTTATGAGATTTTTGCTATCCGAATGAACGGGCTTAGTTTTACGGTTTAATTATTCAAACGCGATACTCAAACATAGATTTTATGATATATTTCGACAATTTTTTTTTACTTTTTTAAAGTTTTAAACCATTATCTTTTTTTATGTGACAAACCTTTAACTTTAATTTTACATTTTATATTCACATATTTTATTTTTTACGAAAAGATTGATCATTTTCTAGAATTTTGTTTTTCATTAAGGTATTCGGCCAAAAAAACTTGTGATTAAAAATTGTTTTTTGGCATATATTTGACATAGCTTTTAATTAACGAATAATTTTCAATTATACCTTAAATTCCTGATCCCATGTACAACATGGTCCCTGACAAATACAAATAGGTCCTCTTATTTGTAGCATAGTCTCTTCATCGGCATTTTGAATTGCATAACTTGGTTCGAGACAACTTGATCTAGATAAGAAAAAAACTGAAATATAAATGAGTTATTCTGAATTTCGAAAACTTTTCTGCTTTTTTAGTATTCAGTGCCTTTTTGGTAAGTCAATCTAGTTTAAAGGCGAGAACTTGTGAATAATGGTTTTTAAATAAACTTTGAATTCTGGTGGGTAATGTATAATTGAAACAGAGGGTTAGAACTCGAATTGTACATTGAATTTCCTTCATACAGAACTCAATCGCAAATCTTCATCAAAAGTCTTCCGAGACGATTATAAATGGTTCAGGAGTCTTATGCGATATTAGTCAATTCAAGCAACGTAATTTATTGTCAAGTAATTTCTCAATGTTTACATTTTCATAATTTCCCCGATCGCCAACTCCTATTAAGTGTCTATCCTCGAGTAGTTCATTGAAAGTGTTAGCAAAAAGAATCCATCCATCCGTGACGCTTGTATCTTGTCTACATAGTTCATGATACTCATCCTATATGAACATCACTCATTGGTTACAACATTTAATGGCTTGAGTGTGGCTTATCAACGTTCGACATTCGCGCGTATTCCATAAGCGTCCCTTACAGTTTTGTAAGTTCAAGATTTCTTTAAGTCACACCGATACTCTGGCAAAATGTACTTCAAAACAAGAATAATCAACATGAGAACCAACATCAATTGTATTAGAAAAAGTAACAAATATTATAAATACAAAATGCGGTTGAGCACTTGGGATTTCAAACGCCTCCAGATCTAATTGGTCAAAATTGTAAATATATTTTCAAAGAGTTAATTGCGGAACTAATTGAAAATTAAGGTTAATGGAAACTTATCTAAGATCTTCTTTCAAAGTTAATATGAGAAGTCAATAGGTTCAAGGCTTTT
Source organism: Schmidtea mediterranea (assembly GCA_022537955.1). Lineage (NCBI taxonomy): Eukaryota > Metazoa > Platyhelminthes > Tricladida > Dugesiidae > Schmidtea > Schmidtea mediterranea. The sequence continues at coordinate 6,574,320 of CM039681.1, forward strand.
TGCAAAAGATTTTCCATTACCTTCCGTTCAAGAGGAAAACCTTTCTTGCGAAAATGAATGAAATTCCAAAAAATTAGGAAGATTATCGAAATCAAAATTCAATAAAAAAGGGTATTTTATTACAATATTATTATATTTTTTATTCCATTTTAATAATTTTAACACAAAATTAAACACAAAGAAACTATTACTGTTGAATAACCCGGCCGATTGCTTGTCCGGGTGGGGCTTCAACGGTTAATTCTTGGGCACACATGTCTATACCGGCACAGCAATGGCAGCATGGGCCGGCGCAACATTTAAACTCTCTCATAGCTCTGATGACCTCTGTGCCCATATTATCGGTAATATGCATTACAAAGCCCCGTTGAGGACCACAACATTGACGAGCACATACGTCAGATTCTAAAAGAAATGTTACACTCTAAAGTAGTACATAAATCTAATAAGTAAGCTATAAAATTTCCCTTGGCTTTTTTTAGAGAATTTAGGAAAGAACAAAATTGAGTAAATACCTTGAGCAGATGTATATATATATATATATATATATATGATCTCTCCTAATTTCTCTAAAAAACAAACACGAGAAAGCCATATGAACAAAATATTTCTAGCAAATTATTTTCGTGATCAGTCTGCCATCATAATTTTTGTTAAATGCATTATACAGAAACAATAATTTGCTTATTATTAAAGTTTTGATATAAAATTTTTAAATCTTTTAAATTAATAGTTCCTTTACACATTTTCTAAGTTCAATAATATTACTCACGCCTCTCAATTGGCTATGTTCCTGAACCCGTGTTCAGAGATGACGGGAAATCTATCCAATGTACATGACTCTAAACCAGGCTTGCCTGACTCAACCCATGTCTTGGGCCGCATTAACAATTTTAGACTTGTAAAGGACCGCACAAAAAATAACTATGTTTAAAACATTTGTTGAAATATATAAGAATGTATATAGCTGCCTGTGTATTTTTATTTTTTGTTGTTGTTCCTGTGAATGAATGTTAAAGATTTTACAATAATTATAGACATAAATGAATGTGCGTTTAGGTATATATATAGAAAATATTTTTTTTAAATCATATTGAACATTTCTTTTGAATTTTAGTTTTTACTCAATATTTTAATACTCATTAAATTTGTTAGATGGGCCGCGAGTTTGACATGCATGCTGTAAGCCTATTGGTGCTCGAGATTTATTACTAAATATATTTAATGATTTTGACGATTCGACACTATTTTAAATTCATTTGAATTGCCTAATGATTTTATGACTGAAAACTTAAAATTTTTAAAACCATCCGAATATGGAATGACTAAAACATGAGATTTTCCAGATTCACCATCATTAAGTGGACTATAAATTACATTGGTTTCATCCGGCGTAATCAAAAAGTGATAAAAGCTTTACTTAGTCAGTCTTTCTACAAAAGACTTAGAAATATATAGAAAGCAAACAGATACAGGCCTTTACACTACTTCTAATAGATTTTGTGACTTTAAATATAATAAAAATATGATTAAAGGTTTGATTGTTTTAGATCTTGGTCATTACCTTCTACTTTTGAAAAATCTAACAAAAGTATACACAAGATCATTTCTCTTTAAAATGAAAGTGGAAGAAGAGAGTTACATAAAATATCTTAGACTTTGACAACCATGCCATAGGAATTTAAAAATCCCGATAAAAATTATAGCCAACGACAATGACTTAAAAATCGTAGATTTAAGGAGGCGACCATCATCAAGTTCAAATAACTGATAGGCAATTCGAAAAAAGAAGCAAGTAAAACTTCTGACTTGATTTTCGATTGATAATAGTAGAACGAAATGTTTTATCCGAACAGCAGAGTATTAAAAATCAAAACACAGTCAAGGTTTAGAAAATCATTTAATTTTCGCGAATGATTTTGTGAAATTTTAATTTAAATTTAAGAGTTTGCTGCAGCATTGAAAATTTCGATGAAATAATTGACTTTGGATTGTGGTTATGTTTTGAAATTAAAAAAGTAAATAATTTGCTTCACAAGGATTGCAGAAATATTAAAACATTAAATACTATAGAAAGAAATTGTCAAAAACCAATTGAAACTTATTTTAAAATTTTTGTATAAATTAAAATATCGGAAAAAACCTAAATTTCGAAATTAAATTAATATCTAATCAAAAGACAAATAATTCAAATAAAAAAGACCAAAATTTTCAAATTTCTTATTTCTACTGTTTTTCGACTACTACTAAAAAGAATAATTTCAAAATTGAAAATTCTCAGTAAATTGCTTTTTTAATTTACTTTTTTTTATTTTGTTTTCTTTTAATATTTCATTTGTTTTTATTTATGACTATAAATCAATTTTGCGTTTCCTATTTAGATATAAATTGTTAAATACATTCCAATTTGATAATTTCATTCAATATCAATATGTTAAATGCTTTATGTTGCCAAAAGTGCAGCTCAATGTTTGGATTGCAATCCGCATGCAGTTGATAGGCACTTAATAGCAAGCCAAATTTTAATATTTTTGAGAGGAATCAATTAAATAAATATTTCCCAACAATTATGAAAAATCTATTAGAGTTTAATTAGATTCGCTAATTATAGCAATTGGAAATTTCAGATTTTCTTCAAATCAATACAATGTGCAACAAATCGTTAAAATCCATTGAAAATTGGGTAGAATTGATTTCTAACTCCGCATGATTAAACGGCAGAGCAAAATAATACAAACTAAACAAAGTAAACATTTAGTAAAATAACAATTAATCTCTCATGCAGTTATGTCGTATACATTTGCCAAAACCAAACGCAACACAAACTTGTATCAAAGTTTCCAATTATTTCCATTATTTTAAATCATGAAAATAAATTTAACTAAAAAAAGTTGATTAAATAACATTGTGAGCAGAAAGCCCCATGGTGATATTTGGTGTGAAAAATATGACCCGCCAAAATGATTTTTTTAAATTTTGTTAAAATTAATTGATTTTTAAAAAATTTTTAAAATGAAATTGTAAGAAAATTTTTTTTTAATAAAATTCGATTGCAAAAAAAATGCCTTAAAAATAAATTTTTTCTTAGCCTCTTAAGTGGCTATGACGGATATTTACGTCATCAACATATGCATCAACATTTGACAAAATATGTTAAAAATATATCATAAATATTACTTTTGTTAACATATTATCATAATAAATATCATCCAATAAGATATTATTTTATTTTTGTAACACTATGCCAAATACGTATATATACACTAGCGGATAACAAAACTCGCCGCTGAGGAGCGCATTTCGTTTGATGAAATAAAAGAGATTGTGGAATTTCAAAATAAAATAATTTAAAATGGCTATATTATATTATTTTTTATTGACTAGAAAAAATTGATTCAAATCTATATAACGATTTAAAGGAATATTCAAATCCAAATAATTCAATAAATTTATTCTGGTCTTTTTACTTCTCCGCAAAGTTTGTCCTCGCCATAAGAGAATGATGGTGTTTGTATTGCTTTACTCGGAAGGTTTAACAAATTATAAGAGGAAGTTAAGTAAGCAGGTGGGAAATTTAGAATATAAGATCGTTTCTAATTCGTGTAAAGTACGCAATATGTTTATTAGTAAATCAAAAACTCCGGTTGAATTATGTTCATATTTCATTTATCAATATACATGTAATGGGTGTAATGTAACATACATTGGAGAGACTTCCCGTTATCTTGTAGTGGATGATTCCAATTTGTTGGAAGTGTTATTGGGAAGTGAAAGGAAAGTGTTTGATAAACTATGGGTTTGGCACTTTTGGTTTCCTAATGTTCATTCATTTGTGAAAATATTATATTTTCTCCATTATTTCCACAAGCCAATAATATTTCAGGTTGAACTTTCTGATGTAAATTATTGAGTATTCTAAAAACGGTCGGCTTTAACATTCTCACTTTCAGCTCCCTTGAACCTTGTATAAACGGGATTCCGTTAATGTTTTTAAACACTTATTTAGCTGTATGTCGGTTAATTAGATATCAACGTAAACGTTCTGATACTCTTGTTTTAAATTCAGATTATATCAAAAATATCTATAGGCTGCACTTTGACGGTTTGAAACTTTCAGGAACTTTAAAATTAAATAATCTATTCCCACTTTTGTTCCGCGCCGGGGTTCAGTTTATATTGGAACAATACTGTGCTAATAATAGCTTGATATTCTACTTCTCAAATGGAACCTAAATAAAGACGATTCCTTTATCTTTACGTCCTCTGTTAGTTTTTTAAATATTACAGATTAATATAGTTTTTGACATTCAACATAGTCAGCACTGATCAGAAGTCAAAACTGGAAAATAAATAAACATTATTTTGGGAGATTTTCTTACTTGATGAAAAACGTCCTGCTAGATAAATGTTATATGCAAGTATTTGTATTGTGTATTAATTATAAATAAATATGTATATATATATGTGTGTGTGTGTGTGTTGATTTGTTTATTCCAGCCCACATTTTTAATTGTCAACAACTTTTATCAAATTATGAATTATGTGATTCCCCGATGAGGACAGCCGGATATTCTAACTTGAATAAATTTTTATTTCTCAATATTGTACTTTTATTATCGTTTGCTATTATTAGTTATTATTAGCTAATAATTTTATTATTATTATTATTATTATTATTATTATTATTATTTTAACTTAAAAATACTTTTTTTGTCGATAATGTAGTCATTTATATAAACATAAATTTAATAAATATCTGTGTAAGCAATTTCCGCAATGTTTATTCAAAAAATATGAAATATTTCGATATTAACAAGATCCTGATCACTTCTAATACAAAATTCATAAAGTCTTTATCTTGCTGCTCCTTCTCTGCTTGATCTTGATTTCCCAAGAATGTTTTTAATAAATGACAAAATTTAAAAAAAACATTTTAAAATCTAATTTGCCAATATTCAAACATAAATAAATCAAAATAATACATTTTAATAAAGATTTAAACATAGTTAAAAATATTTTAGAATAAAAATTTTTTTTAAAAAATTTAAATGTCTGATTTTATTCAAATTTTAAATATTAAAAGTTAATTATTATTATTATTATTATTATTATTATTATTTTTATTAAATCAAATAAAATTGAATTACTTTTTAAAAATAAAAAAATTAATTTGTTAAATAGGAAACCTCATTGATCTATATTTGAAATCTAAACGAATATAAATGATTTTAATGAATTTTTTATTGAATTCAATTTTGTTTATCGATTTATATAATTATGAAATTAAAACATTTCAATATAATTATATAATTCTAATTTTAATTTGAATAATAATAATAATAATAATAATAATAATAATAATAATAATAATAATAATAATAATAATAATAATAATAATTATAATAATAATAATGGTGATACCTGGGAAAATGAAAACAATAGGAAACAAACCTTCAGCAGCATAATAAACTTGCTGGCCAAGGGAATTTTTAATTTGATACTTGTTCTTTGTTTCCCAGTTGGTAAAGACTAAATGCAGTGCATGTAAATTTCATATGCTGGATTAATATTAGGGAAAACCTTCAAGCAATTCAATTTGCTGATGGACAAGAATTTGATCAACCATTGTCAGATATTCAAGTCCTGGTGGGCATCCAACAACTTGTGGAGGTCTTTGCATCCAAATTTGTTGATTTATTCCTTGTTGAGGCATTCCGGGACCACAAGGCTGACCCGTAGGTATTTGCATAGGCATTCCTGGTTGTCCGTATGGTGCTGCTTGCGGATTATATGGGGGTCCTTGTTGATTATATGGTTGACCTTGCGGATTATATGGGGTTCCTTGTTGATTATACGGTTGACCTTGCGGATTATATGGGGTTCCTTGTTGATTATATGGTTGACCTTGTTGATTATATGGTTGACCTTGTTGATTGTATTGTTGACCTTGTTGATTATATGGAGCGTTTTGCTGACCATATGGTGCAGCCTAGATGAATAAAATTCTTTCAAACAAACAGGATATTTACTTTCAATGGTCTATTCCAATACATGTCGCTATTATTGTTGTTGTTATTATTATTGTTATTATTGCTGCTATTGGGAACGGGCATTCCTCCGGGAGGATATTGCTGGGAATATTGGTTGTATGGCTGGGATTGTTCTCCATGGGTAACATCTGGTTTATAACCGACATTAGGCATAGCCATATTAGTACCATCTGTAGGCATTGATGAACTATTATCGGGGGGTTGAAAATTCATGGGTTGCATACTGAAAATGTATTATTCAACAATGGTCATTTAGAGAGTATCAACTATTATAAGTTAATTTTATGCTAATTTTATCAAAGTTTTGTTGCAATCTATTAAGTAAACAAAACCAGAATAAGTACATAATTATTATTCATGAGAGTTCATAATATAATTATGAATGTAAATGTAAATGTAAATATAAATAGAAATGTGATTATAAATATAAATAAATATAAACATAATGTATAAGTATAGATAAATATAAACATAATGTATAAATAAATATAAATATTTATAGTAGAATCTAAATAATATAAGCCAATAATATAATTTAATATAATTGAAATTTGAAAAGAAAACAGGTTTGCTTGTCTTTATCCTAAAAACTAGGCAAGTAGTGCGAAATGAGCTAACAAACACAGTCGCTTCTGATTGGCTGAAGCTCAGTGTGTCATTCTTCGGCGGACATTTGGTATGAGTCATACTTGGGTGTGCTGAGTCAACATAGAGATATAGATATTTTTTGTGTGAGCAATTTCTTTCCCCCGTCAAAATTTTTTTTTTATTATGATTGTAATTGCCTAACTTTTATTTTGGATACTTTTAGGAAAACCGATTTTTTTAAAAAATTTTCTATGTGTGGAGTTTTTATTCGAAATCAGAATTTTCGATATCGTGTGTGTGTACATTTTTGTCTAATTTTTTAGGCAAATCGTGATAATATTTAATTATCTATCTGATCCTATCTTAAAAATCCTGAAAAGGTTTACGGGTCTCTGGAAAAATGCTTAAAGAACCCCTTCTCTCTATAACTTTCTCAAATTTCAAAATATAGAAAAACTTTTTATGCCAATCTTCATTTTCATTTCAATACCTGATACCATCTTAAAAACTATGGAAAAGTGTAAGGGTTCGTCAAAAACCCTATAAGCTATACAACATAGCCCCCTCCCCCTCTAACTTTTTCAATTTTCAATAATTCAAAAAGATGTTTTTGCTAATCGTCTTAATTTTTAAGTCTAGATTTTGATACAATTTTAAAAATTTTAAAAAACTCAAAGGGTTCGTCAAAAACCCTATGAGCCATCAAGCACAGTAACCCATTTATGTTTTCATAAAAAGGGATCCGGACTAGTGATTTCCGGAAATTCCAAAAATAGTAATTATTTTATTTCTCGAGATTCCGGGTTCACTTTCGAAACTTAACAGAATCTTGAGATTATAATGAAATTTTTCAGTTAAGCCTGTATTAATAAGGAAAAATAAGGTGGATAATATTTAGAAAAATAAGAACGAATCAATATCCATTAAAATACATTTCAAATCACTTAATTTTACATTTATTGAAATAATAAAAGAGTCTATTGATAAATTGATTAGGAATCTTAAGGATAAATGTTTGAGAATATACACACAAACTGTCTACTGATTGATTGGTTAATCGCATTTTATGATACGCTCATTTTGCGTTGATGTTGGCCTAATGTAAAACAGTGCGTTTTTCTACATTAGTAAAATTTCCGTTAGTTTTCTCGGTGCTTTATAAACATTTATTTCAGTTTCTTTTATATTTGGAACAGTAGGATCAATTAATTGATTAAAGTAATTAAATTAAGTAATATTTTTAACCACATTATAAATAACAAATCAATTTAAGATTGTGTGAGTGTTTACAGTTATTTGATGCGGTTTGTCGAAATCATTATTTATACATTACTATAAGTTTTTGTTTTAATACCATTGAAGATTATTATTATTATTTGTAAATAGTTACACAAACATACTTATATTCAAATATTTATTAATAAAACAGTATATGAAGTGTTGGCCAGTAGATGACAGATAAGGACAAGTCAAGGAAAAGTTTTGCCACGAATCTGAAAGTATTTTTAAAGGGAAGACCCCGTAGAGTAATTAATTATTTTTTATTGTATGATCTTGGTAAGCCGCAAAGCGAAGACTGTCAAACGGACGCCATTTTATCACAGGTAGTAACGAAAAAAATGAGAATAGGTTAAGGAAAATAGGGAAACTAGTGGAAATAAGATGACAGGAAAGCTAAAGAGAGCAAGGGATCAAGTTGAATCGAATCAAAGTTGGAATATCAAAAAGGTTATTATTGTGATAGAGTGTGCACAATCAAGGCAAGGTTCATCGGATAGCCAACACAAATGATTCTTTTTTTAATAATTTGTACGCGTATTTTGTAACATATAATATAAATATACGTTGAGAGTATTATTTTTGTTGATTGATATTAAAGACCTCTAGAAGTCAGAGGTATATCCACCAGTGTCATTTATTACAACTCAACATTAATATAATTTTATTTTTTAATCGAGGCCATTTTTGTTAACTTTATTTGGTGTGTAAAAAAATTATGTTTGTTATTCACCTAATTCATTTTTTACGCAAGTCTGATTTAGCGCAGTTTAAAAAATTTAAGTTAAAATAATTTTTCTAAGAAAAATCATGAATGCATGTTTTGTAGTTTTTGTTTCACCAAATTACGAACTTTTTATTGATTTTTCTGTTATGTTTTATCAATTTTTTTGTTAAATTAAGACAGTGTTTCGTAATCTTTTAGTAATGAAGGAACACTTTGTTATTTCAAAACTTTTGGCGGAATACCTGGGGTCCTTTCAACTAAGTACCGAAGAACGAAGGTACAAGATTTGCGCGAAGCGCAATACCTTTCCAAAAGTTATGGTTGGTGTTGTGAAAAGGGAAGAGGCCTCAGACCGCGAGAATTTTTTTGTAAAAGTACCCGTGAAATTGCAATTTTCAAACTTTTTTATGTAAAAATGAAAATAAATTGAATTCTGAAATACCATATATTTCTGAATATATAAATTTGATGGAACATTTTCCTAATTCTACGGAACACCGGTTAAGAACCACTGAATTAAGATATGTTTTGCAGTTGTTGTTCACTAAACTGTCAATTTTGGAAAAATTCATTGTTTTGTATTTTCTAAAATTATGATTCTTTTTTTTTAAATCTTCTAAATTATTTTTGTGTTTTTCATATAAAAACTTCTAGTGTTTTTCCAAAGTTCTAAAATTATTATTAAATGAATAGTTTCACTCAATTATAAATTTTTTCATTGATTTTTTGTCAAATAATCAATTTTTTTCCCAAAACTATGAATTTTTTTCCTATGAATTTCTCGTTTTTTTACTAAAATATGTAATGCATGAACTTTCTACTTTGCATTATACTTTATTCACAATATTTAAGTTCATATTTTAAATGTAGAACCAATCCCTTTTTTCAATGTTAATTTTTTTTCACGAGCTTTCGCGGAACGTATCTATTGCGTAAAAACCGAATTAGGTGTACTGTATTCGATCGAAGCATTTCACTTTCCTACCTGGATTTCAATGATAACTATGATTACCTACTAGGTGACCTCTGATTTTTAGTATTGTAAGAAAGGATAATTAAAGAATATTCGATAAATAATTAAATTAGCATATTATGTAATTCTATGTCAAAATTGTGGTTTTAAGATCAGAGGTTGGTAATGATTTTTGATGATAGTGTCTGAATGTATTCTCTGTCAATAATGACGAAAAGTAATAAACTGCTTTTAAGATGTTACAAAACGAAGAGCTATAAAAGAGCATGTTGGAGATTTGTGTGGAGTAAATTTATGTTTAAAATTATCAGTAAGAAAGCTTTAAAACTGATTTCATATTCACTGTGAGTTTAAGTTGGGTATCGGTAGAGAATTTAATGTCCTTTTCTTTATGGTGCATTGCTCACATCATACAACACTCCCCCTCCAGATTATTTAATATTCATCAAACTGTTCCAATTTCCTTTATAATGACATTAAAGATTTATCTAACTAGGATTTAAAGAAGTCAACTTTTAACTCTTCGCTCTCTTTTCATTGGTTTAAAGGCCGGCTTAATCTGGAGTCTCTTTGATACAGCTTTAACAATGATTTCGACTTCTCTAAGACCTTTTCCCTATTAACTTTCTTTAACATTTATGTATATTCATATTTTTTGCTTGAAACGGTTTACTTTGAATGCTTCAATTGTTGCTACCACAAATTACAGCATTAATCTTCACTTTCATAATTGATCCATTTCCAACCCCCCCATCACCAATCTCTGCAATTACTGAGTTAAATTCCACGTTTAGTTAACATTCAATTGTACATATAATAACACAAATTATATAAACTTTTTTTAATCTATTGATATTAATATTGATAGTAACAATTTTCAATTTCAGTGATTTAATCAATACAAATCTACAGATTTCAGATAAATTTAAATGTTATTCAAGATAAATTTTATTTTTTAATAAATATAATAGTTAACAATTAAAAATTTTTGAAGTAAGCAAAACTATATAATTTAGTAATCAATGACTAAGAAATTTACTAAGTTTTAGAAGTATTTTCAGAAAACTAAAAATTCATAATAAAAGTATATTTTAAAATATTTATAAACGAAATAAAACTTGCTTTGATATAAAATATTTAAAACTGATAAATAATAAAAATACTTCACGCCAAACGTAAAATAAAACTTGTTTTATAATTATCAATTTATATTATGATAAAGTTTATATAATTGATTGAGTAAAACAAGTATAACCTTTATTAAATAATTTTATGAATACACCTAATTCTGTTTTTACACGAATTATTTTTACACGAATTTGAAATAACACGAGTAAATACGAAAAAATATTTCTATTTTTACACGACATAATTTGAAATAACACGAATACAAAAAAAACAAAATTACTTTTTTTACATGAATTATTGGATTTAACACGTTTTTTTTCAATGAATTTTTTTAAAGTAAAAAGAGAGCAACTCACCACGATGACAGTCAACTCACCACGCTAAAATAGCTTGAACTTTACTAGAACAATTTTGTACAAGTAAATTTCAAGCAAGTAAATTTCAAGCATCAGCTGTTTTGTTTTGTTTGTTTACACACAATTTAGTTCCTATTTGACAATTATAATTGAAAGATCGTTAGTTTTTGCTGATTTTTAACAAGTGCTAAGTAAAATAAAGTAGAAGCTCATATAATTTTGGTAGACCAATAACAGGTTAGTTTCAAATATTTAATTTTAGATTTTTGCATTTTTGATTAATAAAATATATTTTGGTAGCCACACCCATGTTACATAATTCTCCTGCATTAAAAATGAGGAAAGCGAAAACTCAATCTAAGATAACTGATTTCGTTCAAAAATCTACTGATGTCCCAACACAGTCGGCTAGAAATGATAAAGATTAACAAAATCATTCCAGTGATGGCAGTGATATTGTAGTCTTTCGCAAACGTTTACGTTTATTATCAGACAGTGACAATAAATAAAATTGTTTAATGTTTAAATTTTTCTTATGGTTGTACTTTATGTTATTTAAGTTTTTTGGCAATGAATTTCTGGTATTATTTTTTTTATGAAATCTAAATTTTAATTTATTTTATTATAATTTAGTTTATTTAATAAATTAAAACGAAAATAAATTCTTAAAATAACTACAACAATATTTTTTTATATTATTTAGTCTAATTTTAACTTATTTTTTGAGGTCTAGAACCAATCTATTATTTTTGTACTTGGCCAGTATCTTTTTTTACACGATTTTTTTTTACACGAATTTCTCGGGAACCATTCTATCGTGTAAAAACAGAATTAGGTGTAGTGTAAAATATTTTGTTTGAAAATTTTTAATAAAGAATTAAATTAAAGAACAAAAAATGCCTTTTTAAATTTTTTATTGTTAATTTTTAAAAATAATTGATTAATTTAAAATGCTATTAAATAAGTTGTATTTATCTTTTATACAGACGTGTTGAAATTCTTAAATCGGTTTTCGATGTCCTGAAAAATTTGTTTCCAGCCGATATTTTTTAACTTAAAACTTATATTTAAAACATTAGTCAGTCAGAGATGATCATTTATTTTAAAATTTTGATTGAACTAAAAATTAATTATAAAGAAAACAGGATTTATTAAATAACTTTAATAAAAATAAAAACCTGAGGTATTTTATTCGTATTGCCAATCAACAAATAGCAAAAATATTAATGTACTTAAAGAATGTATTTGTCAAGCTTAATAAATATTGTTGGGCCAGCACACAAATAGCCTTGAGAATTGTTTAAATGCATCAGTAATACAACACGAAAACCCAGCACCAAGATAACTTAAAATACAATATACAACACCAACTAAACATTTTAAAATCTGAGCGAATATAAATAAATATAAAATTAAAAACATAAAAGTAAAATAAAATAAATACAAAATGCATCAAGAACCGCACGAAATTTACATAAACAATAACATAATAACAAGAAAATTCGGCCGTAAAATGACCATTTATATAAAATTAAAAATTAATAAATTAAATGAATAAAAATAAAATATTTTTGGATGCATAGTAGTTATAATAGGGATAAGAGTAAGAGGATACTGTGTGAATATTTAACATAACAAAGGGTGTACAGGCCAAAGAATAATCTTCAACAAGGGCGACTATAAGAAGGACTATGGGAATGGACCTGACAATAAATGATATGAGAGTATAGGTTAACATTTGAAAGAGATAGGAGTCTAATGGGACCTAAGAATCGAAAGCGCGCACAGGTCTTCTATCGACAGCTCGTATGACCCAGAGATCGTTCGGTCAATTATAGCATTAGCAATAACGCTCACTTTTTGCGGACGATCTACCCACTCGAACACAGTTCCAACGTTGCTTAGCAACGGGTGCCGAGTGGTAAGCGAAAGATATTTGTATGGGGTTGTCTGGGTAACAACCATATAGTCTCAAATATCAAAACCCAGAAACTCACCAATATATTTCTCACATCTGTGTTATACAAGGTACTAAATAGGTTATTATGTATTGAAATTTTAATGTATATGACGGTTACCCGAGCTACCCCATACAGAAATGCTGAGTCCCATCTGGTACCCTTTACTAGGCAACTTTGAAAGTGTTAGAAGTGGCCTTTTCTTTCAGAACTTTTAATGACCGAACTCTTCATGGGTTCAACTGACTAGTTTTAGAAGGTCTGTGTCTGATTTATGTCTATAGGGTCTCAAATTCGCTATGAATCGATTTTACAATATTCAAAAAAATTTAATAGGTTCGTTTTGATGATATACACTTGAAGGATAAAATGATATTTATTCGTGACTACAAACTAAATACAGAATTCATTATGAAAAATGATAACATGAGATACAATACAATTTGGTTGAGAAATTACACGGATTTGTTAATTTTGATCATTGGTTTTGGTTCTTTTGTGATTGCGATGACCTGGCATAGTGCATACAATACAAAGGGTGTGAGGACTTATTTCTAGATCCAAAGGTGTGCTGATCACTAAAAAGGTTACGTACTACTGATGCACCTATTTAGATCGTTTGTGAAACATTTGTTTTCTTCAATGTGGAGTCTACAATTTAACGACTATTATTAGCATTTATTTGCAAAACTCCAATAAAGATTGTACAGAGATTTTTAAATTTTCTGTAAATAATTATAAAAATTTTTGACATTGGAATTCAACGGAAATATTTTTTAGCTACTTTTAATGTTAGAATGGTCAAAAAAACCCATTATTCTCTTCGTCTTCTTTGGAATTTTCCAGCTTTAAAAACAATGAAATAAAATAATGTATAAAAATCAAACATATTAAAAATCCGGCAATACTGAATATTATAATAATAAATATTTTAAATCTGTAATTATCTAATTTTTCACGAGAATCTGAAGAGTTTAGTATCGAATATTCTTCGCTCTCAAGTTCGGGTTCCTTGGATTCTTCGTTTTCTTCATGTTCATTATTCTCATTTATGTAATTCAGATGAACATTTCTAAACCTCTGAAGTAAATCCTTTGCAAACAAGTTTTCGTTTTCTTTCTCTTTATTATCAAAACCATGGATAATTTCTTTTAAATTAATTTCTGCCATGGAATCATCTAAATTTTCTATAAAATCTTCATTAAAGTCATAGGAATCACTGATTGGATTCCACAAAAAAATTATTGGAATAATAGAAATAATGAATTTACAGACATTCATTTTTAGAAAAATTAATAAATCAATTTAGAAATTATTTTTAATTTTTTTGTTTGGAAAATAAAAATGATTTAAAAACAGATGAACTGTTCCAGCTGTTAATAAAAATATTATAAATAAAATTTATTTATTAAATACATATTAAAAATAAATTAATTTTGTAAATAATTTGATTGACAATATCAATAAATGGTAATTTTTTGGAATTTATTTAATCAGTGTTTACAAAAATGTTTTATTTTACTGAGCATTTAATTTTTAATCTATTGAGTTTCTCGTCTCTTAGTGTGATCTTTGCATTTAATAGTGTTAATAATTCATTTATTAATATTTAGTTTTCAATTAATAATGTTTTTTCATATAAAGTTTATTCGTAATTATTGATTAGATTATTGGAATATCAATGGACAGATTTTAAAAAACGATCTTTTAAAAATCAACAGTTAAAAATTTTTTAAACTATTTATCCTATTATTGAACTATAGTTAGAAACGTATTAAATCTCATCCTCTTTTTAATGCTATACTCATAAAAACTGATCTAAATACTCCAATTGTCTTGGGAGTTTGATCAGAACCCTTCAAAGCTTTGTAAGTTCATACATTGTCTGCCGTTGAGAATCAACTTGTGCCTTGCTGAAAGTTCGTATGCAAGAGCACACTTCGAAATAACAGTACCCAAGGAGTGTTCTTTGAATAATGTTCGTAGAATTTTCTAAATCGGTTAAAAAATTGTTAATTTTTAAACATATGATGAACTAATCTCTTTCAACTTAGTACTTATATTTAAGCGTGCATCCAGAATTTTGTTTTCGGGTGGCTCAACAAAATAAAGCTTAACCATTTTGAAACAGCTTAATTGGCCATACTAAACTTTACTAAATGCTACATTTTAACATAATGAATTAAAAATTATAATGATAAATTATTAATAATATTACTTACATAATTATCCACAATGTCGCAAGAAATTTTCGTTGCCACAAAAAAAGGTAAAAGACTACAATGAAAAGCGAGCCAATGACTAAGATTGAACAATCTAGTCTTTAGGTTACGAGGTACCCAGCTATTTCAGGTATGGCACTCTTACAGAAATATTTTTTTTGCCAGTCTAAACATGTAGTGACTTTGAAAAGGAAAAACACCGGCTCATTTGACAGATTTAGCCGTGTACCCAATAAAAAAATTGAACATTGACATAAACTAAAAACACTGATTTGTTGAAATACTAAATTTTTGACAAAAACAATTCAGTCTTAGTGAGAAACGGACATAATTGATGTCAAGCACAAATTTTAATTATAGGCTTGGAGAGGCTCATACCCTTCAGACACCCCTTGATGCGCATCTACTTATAAATACATATATTTAACTTAACCCTTTCTAAGGCAAAGGAAACTAAAAGTGATGTAAAACTCAAAGTTTATTGATAACAATTATATAGTTACAAATGATCATATGGTTTAAAATACTATAAATTTGTTTTCTTGCGGCTCAATATATGTCAGTAGTTGTACCAAAAGTAAAAATGATTACCGACAGCGTTACAATTGGATATTTTTATTAGTTTAAAATGGTGTACAGTATATTGCCATCACCTTAGAAAGGGTTAACTGTAAATAAATGTAAAAATACTTTATTATATATATAATATATAATTATATAATATAACAAAATGTTTTTCTTATTCTAAATTGGTTGAATAAACTTTTTCTGCACTCATTCTGTACTATTTTTTATCTAAATTATAATTACAAAAATATTATATATGAAATTGAATGAAAAATTGATATTATTAGGTAGAATATTAACACTATTAAATGCAAAGCTCATACTAATAGATGAGGCACTCTATATGTGTTAAATTTGTAATGATTTGGAGAGTTTTAGATAATGTCAACTAACCGAAATATTTATCAGGAAAAGGAATAGCTAATGCTTTGTGGGGTCCGTGCATTAAATAATGACTTTTCAAAAATATATTTTTTAGATCTTGTTTTGATGAAAATTGTCTTATTCTATTATCCAGAATAAAGCCCAAATAGTTAAAGAAATTTTCTCGTCGTGGCAAATTTTGACCACAAATGTCTATCAACTTCAGTGAATTAATTCTAAAAGAATCCTGAACAATTTCTGAACTATCAATGTATTGTCTTTTATTTTATAAATTTATCCCAGTCGCACAAGTTTTTTAACGTTTTAAATTTTTTTATCAAGGGACGTCATTGGATTTGTGACAAAATCATATATAAAGGTGAAGGAGCCGCATTTTAAAATTTCAATTCAACATTGGAAAATCCACAATTTATTTCTGAGAAATCTTCTAAACTTTCGAATCCTTACAAAAATGTACATTATCACAGAGATATTTGGTGCATCATTACATGCGTTGATGGAACTCCTGAGCATGGAACCTTCGGTGATTTACATTTTATGTTTAACTATAATTCCATTTTAATTATTTTCAAAATAAAATCCAAAACCTTTAAGAAAAATTTACGCATTAGTTCCACAAATTCCTTGGTCTTCCAACTTCTAATTTTCCAAAACTTTAATGTATAAATATTGTTCCTTTGAAATCCACAATATCAATAATAATTTTTTAATTATTTTGTTAATAAACTTTTGTGTAATGCAGCAATATAATTTTCAAAGTAAATTTAGGCGGTAGGTAGAATCCACGAAAAATCACATAAATCTAAATCCGTAAATCGTATCATAAACCGCATATGTTGGGTCGTCGGTGAACTGTGAATTAATAATTATTGATCTGACTCTGAAGCGTGTCTTAGTTGGCAATAATAACGAATTTCTGACAAAATATCGCTTATTAATCAGTAAACTTGATTATCGATTTACAATGACTCTTCGGGAAGAATATCTCTTCTACAATACATATTGGAATTCACAACCACTTAACTGCAACTTCTGGTTTCAACAATTTGTAGAATCGATTTAGTTGCTCTATTTTCTTTAACTCGCGATAAGTAACTTTATTAAATGGTTTAAATTACTTCGTAACTTTGACAATCTCTTTTCAACAATAGCTTTGATTTTTCTTTGTCGTTTTTCATAATTATTTTTCGCTCTTAAGCTTATTCTCAGTTTTTAGTCTGGGTTTATTTGTATGATTTGCCCATTTGAGTTGATGCCTTTTATAGATTGTTATTTTCTGTCATTTAAGATTATTCCAATTTTGTTTTCGTTTTTCTATCTCTGCATTTCCGTTTATTCGTGTAAGCTACGGTACCTGAAAAACACACAACTTTTCCCTTTTTTTATTTTTTATTTACTCGACTTTCCCGGTAATTTATTTCTCATGTTGACTAAATTGTCAAAATAAAAAATAATTACATTTCTTTTTTGTTGTTTGCTTTCTCTTTATAATTTGTAATTATTAATTGATAACGACCTTGTCGTATTTCTTTGTTTAACCTCATCGATTTGTTATTTCTCTTCTCAATTTTTCTTTTTAGAGTTCCGGAACAACACTCTCTCCGATTTATACATCTACCCATTTATTTTAATTTTAATTTTTTATTATTTAAATATTCTTAATCCATTCAAAAGGGGAAGAAAGATTTAATAGAAAAAAATCCTAAGTAAAATATTCCCCCAAATAGGCTTTAGTGGTGGATTTTTCAATTCGATTCTGCGGAATGAGGAATTGTAGACCAATAGAATCATTGAGCGGCCATTTTCATAGAAAAGTCAAAAAAAAAGATTTTCTCAATGATTTAAAATGTTTAAAAATTAAAAGTGTGAATAAATTAAGCGTTTCTATTAAATAAATTATATCTAAGATTATGGAAATAAGACAGCTAAATTCTATACTCATAAGATTTTGATGTTTCCCTAATCTCAAATGAATTACTTCCTCTCCACCCCTCAGAAATAGAATTGGGGAAAAATCTCAATTGAAACTGAAACAAAGTTAATTTTTGTTTTTTTTACTGAGAAAAGACTACTCGAATGGAATGATGAATTTTCAATATAAAAATCGGCTCAAATGATGATTGTTTTGACAATAATGTAAAAATCTCTTTCGATTCAAACAAACAAATAAGAAAATTCTATTGGTTAATTTATTTTAATAATTTTACGTTTGAATGGAATTTTTAATTTAGAAATCAAATTTTTGGAGAGTTCGTAATGATCTGTAAATTAATAATTATAATTGTGAGATAATTTTAAAATTTAGCAATAAAATATATAAATTTAATAAATAAAAATCAGTAAAATAAAAACGTTCAAAAATAGCGTTTATTATAATGACGTAGGCTTGATTAACTTTCAGTGTCTATAAATGATTATTAGTTCAAATGAAAAATTAAACTAAAAATTTCTTATTTTAAATATTTTTTTAAAAATTTCAATCAAAAAATTCAATTTTAAATTTTACAAAATAAAAATAGCACCACAAAATTATTTCAAAAATACCCTTTAATTATAATCGTAATTTCTTTATTTATATATTAGGTAAATGCACAATTGAGATTAATTCACGGCATTACGTAATTAATTGTGGGGGGGATTTATGCTCCCGCGGGCTAATTTACCAGCTTAATAAGATTGATAAAGAATTTATGTGACACTTTTGTGATTAAACAACAATCCTATGTAAATAACATTCAATCAGCAACGAACTTATTGAAATTATTTAATCGACTCATTAAATCAAAACTATTATTTTCTCGATATTTATTAATTAATAAATATTTTGAATAACTATAATTGTGATAATTCCTTAAATTGAAAATCAGTATTTATCAATAAAAAAATAATATAAATTAACAAAATTTTAAATTTATATTTTGACAAAATTGATTTTATTTAAGAAAAATTCAAAATATAATTTTAACAAAACATGAACCTTATTATTATGCGATTGAATTTAAACAAAAATAATTACAAAAATATAAACTAATTTGTTATTTCTCTGGAAAACTTTTAACATTTGCAAACTTTTCAATGATCAAATATTTTACCGACATTAAATGCGGTCAATTATTTCTAATTACAAAATAAAAAATGAAGCAATAATAATAATATTAATAATAATAATAATATAAGAACTTTTTTTGTGTTTCACTTCTGATTTCTTTATAAGTGACATAATATTTTTTACAAAATCTGATTCATAGTCAAATTTTGTAGAAAATATTATTCAAATGATAATAATAATAATAATAATAATAATAATAATAATAATAATAATAATAATAATAATAATAATAATAATAATAATAATAATAATAATTATTATTATTATTATTATTATTATTATTATTATTATTATTATATTATTATTCAACTTCATAGCCCAAAAATATTTTTCATTTTGACTGTCTCCTACTGTAAGGGGCCCCGAAAACCTCACCAAGTGCAACTAGACCCAAAATAAGTAGAAATAATTTCATATATATATATATATATATATATATATATATATATATATATATATATTTAAAATTTCTCTATTTGTTTTATTTGCCTATTTTCGACCCACAGCTAAAAAGGCTGTCAAAACTGAACGTTCGATTCTGGAGGTTATTCTTTTTTGATTGTCATTTTAGTGTAGGTATTTTTTTAGTTAAAATTTGTTTTATTCAATCATATCTATCTGGTGATTAACGACTTGAATTTTTATTTTATTTTATTAAATTATTTTTCAATATATGAAATTATCATAATAAACAAATTATCATGAACTTTTCTTTTTAAATGATTTGTTTTATTGTTTTAATATTACATTCACATTTAAACAAGAAATAACTGAATTCCAATGAATGGCTTTTTTTCCATGATTTTTATTATTTCTATAAAATGTTTTGAGTAAATATTCATGTATTGCTTTTATTAATCATTATATATAATTATAATTATTATTATACATATAATGAAAATATATTTGTTTGTCTTGATGATATCAGAAATATAATTTGCGCTGGAATTTTCTCCAAATCTCAATTTAATTAATGCAAAATAAAACATTCAGCATTTTTCTTTAAATTATAAAATATTGACCTCGATGAAAAAATATATAAATATTATAGAAAGTATTCCTCATAGTGAGGAACAGAGTAGTGAGGTTGACCCCTAGGCAAATGTCTCAATAGAGTTGAACAAAAATGAAACAAATCTGTTTAGCTTATACCAACATGAAAAGTACCATAAATATGATATTGCAAAATAATAATTCATCCACTGTGACCCGTTATATAACTGCTAGGAAAACCGCTAGAATCCTCGTAGAAACCCAATGTCATATGGAAAGGGGATTCGCTGTCACCCGGGAAAGAATTATCTCATCTCGAGAAGATGTGAAAAGCACCTAGGAGGAAAGTATGAATATATATAAAATAATATACTAATAATTATTATCACTCATGTACACGTAGGTTAATTTATGTAAATAAAAATTTTGCCTTATTTATTGCGCTGTGATTTTATATTAAATATGAAATAATTTCCCGCATTTTTCATCACTCAAATATTTGCTCATTTCAATGTGGAAATTATTAAAATGTATTTTTATTGAAATATAAAATTGAAATCGCGCTTTTTGATTTTTGTTTTGTTTTACTTATCCAAAATAAGATTTTTAATATATTTTTAGTAATAATTTTGGAAATTCATAAATATTTAATAATAATAATAATAATAATAATAATAAAAATAATAAGGATTATATATTTCGGCTGTTTAACTGTCATTTTTAGTCACAAAAACCAAATAAAATAGTATAGATTAATTTGTTGTAATTTAAATAAATTATTTTTTAATTAAATAATAAAAGAATATAGAGTCAGAGATAATGACTGTTATTCTTTTGTTGAAATAAAACACTATATATATGATTCCATTTTTAAAGCACATGGAATTGTTAATGAAATCCAAAAAACTTTATTAAAACCGCCTCATTAAAACCGCCTACTTCAGTCATATCCAACAAACGGCCAGCGTAATGAATTTATGCAGTCCGCGATTTTCCATTCAATATTAGCTTTTTAAATTCCAATAATTGGTCATTTGAATTTTCGATACTACTATTTATTTTGATGGTCACGTGTGCTGAATTTAGTTTTGTATTTCATATTTTTAAATTTATAGTTTATCCGGCCCTTGATAAGTTGTTTTCCAATGTGGTCAGAGGGCTGAAACTTTTGGATCCACATAGTCGAGTTATTAAAATATCATTGACAAAATCAAATATAAATTCACTTAGCAACTGGCTATACAATACAAAAAAAAGTCAAAAGGAAAAAAATGCTCGATTAAAAGCAACTGCAATTACACAATTATCAAAAAATATCTCTTCAGAATTCTGGACAAGGTATTCGTGCGACAATTATGCGGAATTCAACTTGAAATTCGCCATCATTAATATTACATTGATAAATATTCATTTTAAGTGCCCCCTACCCCTGTTTCCCAGTGTCAGTAAAACAAGCATTGCGTAAGTAACTTCATTTAACGAAAAGTAAAAATGTTTGATAATTATTTTCCGAAATCAGAAAAACACGAAAAAGTTTCGGTGTCAATTTGATTTTGAAATATTGAGGGAATTTCTGTTTTGTGACCCGCTCATTTGCCCGGCCGTTTTTCCTGGGCAGCAAATTGGCATGCCAGACAAATTGACACGCGAAAAACTTAATTAAATTTCGACTGATTGATCCGGAAAAATCTCGATAATTTTAATGCAATTGTTTGGTGAAAAACTCATTTCTGACAGATTATTAATCGGTTTTCACTCTCGACTTTCATGAAATTCCTTCAGCTAAAACTTGTCCTTTGAAATATGTAAAAATTATTTCCACTCTCTTTCTTTCTGTATGCAATAGGCATTTAAAACATTCGGAACTGATTTTATATAAGGTAACATAATAAGGACATAGATAGATGTTAGATCGGATAGGTAATTTACTTCCGGTGAAGAATCCCCTTGGATATTCAATGAATCCTTAACAGATATCTGAAACGCGAAATAAGTAATTTTTGTAGTAATCTTTCTCACTTCCAGAATATGCAATTATTGGAAGGGTGTTTTGAAGCCGCTGAAAGTCTTAGGCATTATAGCATTCATAGCCCGCTAGTCCCCCAAATGTGCAAATTCTCCATTAAAACAAAACACATATTCACATAATCTTATTGTTTCTTGACATTCTGTTTAACTATGATTTATGAACGGACTCAGTTTTGAGTTTAAATCTCTATTTATGTTTTTGTAATGTTGATTGCCATGATGCAGTATATCCTGTTTTGCGAGGTCTCGCTTTAAAAAACGGTAAATGCTTTATAACACTTAACGCTGTGCCTAATGCATACAAATGAAAACACGAGTTTGGATTTGGGAAACAGAAAAAATAAGAGAAAGTGGTTCTGAAACGGTTCTTGACATAGATTCATAGCCCTAGACGCAGTGTCTAGTGTACTTATTGGATAAGATGACCCTGACTTATTGTTTTAATGGATAGGTGGATACCATTATATAAATAGATCGTATGCAATAATATTACCATTATTATTCTAAATAAGGTTTATTACTTAATTTGCGATTCACATTTATACGGAAATAGGGAAGGAATTTATCGAATATTCAAAATTGACTTACATAGCTATTTATTTTAATTATATTTTTATAAATGATTCCGCTATAATCAAAATTTGTTTTTTCAAATGTTATAATTATTTTAAGGACTTTTTTGTTTTTCACCTCTGATTTCTTTTTATTTTTAATTTATAAAAGACATTGTATTTTCTACAAATTTTGACTATGAATCAGACCTATTTAAGGTAATCACTAATTTTTGGCACAACCTTTTTCAAGTGATTTCTACTTGAAAAAGGCTTAGCCGAAAATTTGTGAATACCATAAAAAATTCTGATTCATAGTCAAAATTTGTAGAAAATACGTCTTTTATAAATAATTATAATTATTATTATTAATATTTTTATTTATTTTATTTATTATTATTATTATATATTATTATTTATTTTATTATTATTATTGAAAGAAATAAAACAGGTTGATAAAATCAATTCAATTTTAATATAAACATTGTTTTTTAAGATTCTTCGATAAAAATTGCATTAAATTCACAAATTTACACTGTGAGAACTCAGCAGACAAAAAACCAGTTCAAAATCAGATTTATTTATTATGTAATAAAGGGAAACTTTTGTTGATGATATATTACGATAATGGTAAATTTTATTATATTTATAGTATTTTTTATTATTGTTATTATTATTTTTAATATTAATAATAATAATAATAATTAAATAATTTAATAAGCTTGACAACGATTTTATTAAAAAAATCGTCATTTAAACACTCGTTTTACGATATATTACGACAGATTAACTGTTATCAGCAGGTACAAAAACCAACCAAAATAGTATGGATTAATTTAAATATTTAAAAAAAATTAATTTTATTTAATTAAATATTTTAAATACTTTTACACTTATTTTAAAATTCTATATAAATATAAAAAATTTACTACTGTTAGAAGATGGACGCCGATTAAAAATTTAAAAATTAAAACATTGCATAGTTGGAGATAACAAATATAGGATGAACATATACGCAGATCGAACAATGGAGGATGATAATTTGTTATCGCAACGGTAATGACAATTCAATGATTTTATTCTTATGATAACCCCAATTTATGACAATTTATGATAACATTTAATGGAAACTTGAGAATTTTATTGATAATGATATTTATGTATTTATTTTTATATTTTAAATATAAGAAAGTGATAGTAAAGATAAATTAAAATCAAAAGATAAATTTTGTACTCCACATTATATTATTACAAAATTAAATAACCGAGTAGTGACATAAAGTAGTGGGAAAACCATAAAAGTTTAAACAAAATCTTTGTATAATTTTTATTGAAGGTAAACATTATTTATTTATATTTTTAAGTAAAACAAAATAATAAATAGTGGATGAAATATGTTTTTTCTGACACCCGAAATCAGTGGAACCTGATAGTTTTGATTGTACTAGAATTGTGTTTGATCATAAATGCATTTAAAATGTACAGAAAAAAACTTTAGATAAAGAAAATTATAGCTCAAAATTTTCCGGAAACCCCCCTCCCTAGTCTTGTATGGTTTTGAGATTTTTGATTGTAAACATATCAGCTTATCCTAAATTTCAATGAAAAGTCGACAACTAAATTGTTTCTATACATGGACAATTTAAACTTCACCTGAATTATTGAAGCTTGGGATTTTAAATACCTTTTCTGACAATAAACTCATTCTGATTCTGAATCTATTGAACTAGATCCAAAGATTAATGATCCTATAATTACTTTTCTATATTATTATTCCTTTCATAGTCTCCAAAAAAGTTCAATTATTTCTAGACTCACATTGATGCCCGAAAACAAATAGAAATCTTGGGCGGTCGGGAAGCGAGTTGACGTGAGATGAAACACAGTAAATAGTCTAACATTAATATTAACTAATAATAATTATGATTTGAATTGAAAATTTTCATCAACAATAAAAATATTTGTCAAGATCAAATTAATTATTTAAACCTCATTTTTACGGGAAATTTTTAATAATGGAAATGGTTTATAAATTATATTTATAGATAATAATTATGGGTATTTTTCTTATGCCTATCAAGATTGTTTAAAACAATACACACTATCTAAAAGTAAATATAACAAATAATAAATCATTTTAAACAAAATATATTTCAGAGACTTAACCTTCATCATCAGTCAGCCCCCAAAATGAAATGACACGACAGTCTAAATAAATAGATTTTTTTTAATTGCACCATTTCTAAATCCAATCTGTTATAAGTAGAAAAGTAAAGCATATCACCAAATGTGTGCACACATACTTATTACTAACTTACAGTCAGATCCACATAAACACTACTACACTTGTTTTCAATGATTAAACTCATTCTATAATATAAAAATAAATCAAAGTTAACATATACGACATGGAAAATATGGACGTGTAAATGTTGCACAAATAAACTCATTATATCTACTATAACATTGGTTTTACTTACCCATCTGTATTATAGATAAATTTATTCATTACAAGCCGATATAAAACCGATATTAAATACACCGATATCTATCTCCACCCATCGCAATAGCAAGCGGACACGTATTTTAGTAATAATTGCGAAACTTTTTATCAAATCACAAGAAATGTCACATATTTTCAAGAAAGGTTTTTGAAATCGAAATCTAATTTGTCTTCACAAAAGATACGTGTGAAAAATATGCAACCATCATATAAATATGTAAAAAATAGTTTTGTATAATTCTTATTACCATTTATTATAACTATCCAAGCCAATTTCCTCAATGTTTATTCATAAAATGAAATATGAAATATTTCGAAGCAAAATGGATCCTCTAAAACAAAAACAAAATTTAACAAGTCTTTCGTTTTCTCCTTGGATTGAATTTTAAAATATTTTAAAAATTTTCTTTAGATCTGTATAAAAAGTTTTTATTTGGATCTATTTACTTTTTTATATTATTGCCAAATTAAATTTGAAAGAAAAGATAAATAAAAAAAGATTTTAAAGTTTACAGTATAATAATAATAATAATAATAATAATAATAATAATAATAATAATAATAATAATAATAATAATAATAATAATAATAATAATAATAATAATAATAATAACAATAATAATAATAATAATATTATTAATAATAATAATAATAAAAATAATAATAATAATAATGATAATAATAATAATAATAGAAATAATAATAATAATAATAATAATAATAATGATAATAACAATAATAATAATAATAATAATAATAATAATAATAATAATAATAATAATAATAATAATAATAATAATAATAATAATAATAATAATAATAACAATAATAACAATAATAATAATAATAATATTATTAATAATAATAATAATAAAAATAATAATAATAATAATGATAATAATAATAATAGAAATAATAATAATAATAATAATAATAATAATAATAATGATAATAACAATAATAATAATAATAATAATAATAATAATAATAATAATAATAATAATAATAATAATAATAATAATAATAATAACATAGTTAAATAGGTAAATAAATTACAAACGTGTCTTCTTTTTTCAAGTTCATAGGTTATTGCTTAGAAGATCCTTGGACCAAAACATCCTTATAAGCTTCTTCTATAAGACCATTTTATAATCAGCTCTCAACCCTCGCTCTCTCCAGATTCCATTCGTATCCACTTTAAAAATAATGGAAAAGATTCACCGAAACCTAATTTTTGTTTTGTTGGACAATAAAATATTGGCAATTTAATTTTTTGTCCAATAATAAATCAAATCTGCACAATTAATATCAATATTTTATGGAATCCCATTAGTTCTGATATCGGACAACCGGACCAGTCGAAATCGACTAAGCGAACGACGGCGATTTTTAATTCGCTCATTTTCTTTCGATTACGAAACGAATAATTCGTTGAAAGATATTAATTAAATATAATCCGATGTAACGAACTTTTGTTAAATTTTAAAATATTAATAAGCGTCCGTGTACGGGAATTCAGTTTTATTCTAGGCTCTTTCCATAAACAGACAGTTTGAAGAGAATATCCCAGGAAATGTAGCAATTTTGCTATGATATGATCAGTTTTATTCATGAGCTTGGGAGCGCGCGAGCGTCTTCACTGGAAAAGTATCACATTATTCACATTCAAGTGGAACGAAATAGAATTTTTAAAATTTTTTATAACGAATTTTGTTTAAAAGAAAAATACTGTTTTATAAACATGTCAGAAGAAAATTGTAAGGAAAACAAAAATTTGAATTAATTTGTTTTTAATCATTATTAATTAATAAATTTTGTAGTTTTAATTTTTAAATTTAAAAATATATTTATTAATAAATTATTATTATTTTTAATAAGTAATAACATAAACAACAACAAGGCGTCGATTTAAATATTAAAAAACCCAATTCGAACATGACTTATGCTATATTTTCTGTAAGATTCACTGTCATCATTGGCAGGAATAAAACAACTATATAAAATTGTTGTGTGTATTTTGGGATTATTATTGAATTTCAAATCTTGCTTAAATTGTGTTCGGATTTTGGTTATGAATTTAAATGTCATTGGTGTAATGCTAAATACATAGAAATGGCTACCTGTCATATCTGTACTCAAGTTGTTGATCACTGTCGATAAAGACTATTGACTAATATTAATGAACACAATAAGGTATTAAAGATTAGTATGTATGTAAACAATGATGTGTTTTTTTTGTATTTCCATATTTGTAATTATACATGAAAAACAAATTTGCAAAATGATGTTATTTAAAAAAAATTTTAAATATTAAATTTTTTAATAAAATATCTTTAAATTTTGGAATTATATGATTTATTATTTCTATAATTATTTCATAATTTTTTGAATGAGTGTGAAACTGTCGGCATATATTGAACAAGACTTATACTATAAGTGATATTCAAGTATTGTTTTTTATATCATCATTACTATTATTATTATTATTATTATTATTATTATTATTATTATTATAAGTATAAACGGTTATTCCTTGGTAGCAGCATAAATTAATATAACAAATAAGTGAATAACAAAATAAGTCCTTGCTGCGAAGTAATAATTATTTAGTAATCGAAACTTTTTTCAATAATTTAAGTATTACTTCGCAACAAAGAGCTTATTTTGTTATTCACTTATTTGATATATTATTATTATTATTATTATTATTATTATTATTATTATTATTATTATTATTATTATTATTATTATTATTATTATTATTATTATTATTATTATTATTATGTAGTTTAATTGTCAATTGACAAACAAGTTAAATAAAACATGATTTGGCAAAAAAAAATTCAATTTTAAAAAAGTATAAAAATCAATTTTCACTTCTATCGATTGTTTTGTGAGTAATTTCACTTATAAATTCAATATTTTAATTAAACAAAATCATTAATAAATATGCATTATGAAAAATTGACAATAAATAGAAAAAAACAAGACATAAGATGCTGTTAGAATACAAATTGTCTTTGATTATTTGGCTTGTGAATCTGGGATATTTAATTTTACATTTCTGCTGTCATGGTGATTGGAATAATAAGAAGAAAAAACTTTCAAAAAGTTTTTTTTTAATTAGATTTAATTTTGTCTGATATAAACAATTTTATATTGAAATCTGATAACTTTTTCCAGTGTAAAATTGTTGATATGAACAAATCAGTATTTTTAAAAAATAGGTAGTCTTACGTTTCCCTGTTTAAAAGAATTAAGGGAATTAAACTAATCGTCCAACGTTTATGCAGAACTATTTTCCCCATTAAAGTATGCCCCGAATTCTAGAAATTTATTTTATCATGGAGTAATTTCTTTTCTTAATTTGTACTTGATGAAGTGGGACTCTTTTTAATAAGTTTAATAAGCTTAGTGAAGCCTTAAAAAGATGTAGGAAAGATAATTCAGAAAAAGTAATTTCTATCATGCTATAAAAATATCTAATTAAGTATTCAGAAAAATAACAAAATTATATTAGGTTGTCCGGAATGAAATGTCCGCTAAATGAATTTTAATTCAAAAGACGTACAAATATATTTAAACATTTTTTATTTAACTAAAATATGATCTATTAACATTAATAAACGCTTGTCAACAGACGAAAGATTAACAAACAAAAAAGTTTTAATTAAATACGATATGGAATAATTGATAAAAAATAGTTAATAAAAAATTATAGTACTAATTTCCGTTAAAAAATATTATAATAAATACTAAATAAATTAAATTAAATTTATGGTTGTTTTAAATCCTCAATTTAATCAATAGGTTAATAAAATATTATTATAAGGAGTTTTTTTGTGTTTCACCTCTGATTTCTGTATAAGCGACATAATATTGTTACTAAAAATAGTAACATCAAAATATTCAAAAAAAGTGCATATAAGAACGGAAAAATCATTCAAAAAATCTTTCACCTTGTTACTGAAATGGATGAGCACCCGCGAAACAATTTAAACATATAAACTTCAAATTTCATATAAAGACGTCATAGAATAATTTATACAATCTCATGTTTTCAATTTTATTTCATTTGAATAAGTATTATCTAAGATAAATTACCGTAATTAATAATATAAAATATGACGTAAGATCTTCTGTTGGCAATTAGAAATCCGAAAGTGAAAATACAATAAAGAATAGTTCTAGAAATTTAGTTCACCTGCTCATTGATTTGAAACTACCGTGTGCATTACCAACATGTTGAGTTGCCATGGTTACAATGGTGTTGTAAAGAGTTGAAATAAATCTATAAGTGACACATAGAAAAGTAAAATAAAATATCCATTAAGCGAAATAATATAATTTTACAAAATGTTCCTTATTAAATGCATTCTATTCCTATGTTTCAATACGCTGGTCATCAAATATTATGTATTTAAACAATAAAACAAAATTAAAATATAAAGATTTTCATGATAGGTTTAATAAAAAAAAACCCGGAAAAATACCAAATGAAATCACAATTGTAATATTTGCGTAAAATGGGACCTAAATATCATATTATTTATTTTTCTAATTATTATATTATTTATTTTTTACTAAGTTTTCTCGTCAGCGTCACTGGGAAATGCCGAATTTCCAATCAAATTTTAACCGATTTATTTCAATAATATTTGAGGACAAACAATGATTTATATTTTGGATAATGTCTGTCATAGAATTGAGTGTTTAATAAAACAAGATAAGATGTAAAAAATAACTATTACCCTTTTAAGAACATACAACAGTTTTTTACTGTCATAAAAGAGCCAATGATCCGTTTTTTGAATAATACTGAAATTTTTAATAATAATAATAATAATAATAATAATAATAATAATAATAATAATAATAATAATAATAATAATAATAATAATAATAATAATAATAAAATTCAATAATAATAATAATAATAATAATAATAATAATAATAATAATAATAATAATAATAATAATAATAATAATAATAATAATAATAATAATAATTATAATAATAATAAAAATCACAATCACAATAATAATAATAATAATAATAATAAAATTAATAAAAGAACTATAAATAAAATGCAAATTTTCCATTAAAAAATATTTTTAATATTATTTTGAATATAATAATGAATAAATTGTTACATTATGTCAGAACTATTCTAGCAGCGACTTGGATATGAAAATCTAAAATTACATTAAAATTTTAATTTATTTGATCCAGATTTACTTAGTACAGTTCCGAAATGTCAATGTCACGTTTGAGGTCCCGAAAGTTCTTTACAAATAAATAACTCAACCAAATTTTCGTCGTCTGCCACGTAGGAATATTTACACTGAAATTTCAAAGGAAAAATAATTCAACAAAAAGTAATTTGTTTTTTACAAAACATTTCATTTATATTTCAATTGAATTATTTTTCACTTAATGATGGAGAGGAAAATGCTGAAAATGTTGCAAAGGTAGGAAATCAGTGGAGAAATGAATATACAGGACCGAAATTTGATTAAAACAAAAATATCTATCATGTATACAGTTATTTGATATTAAATAAATATCGTCATCTATAAGTTTTGTTAAAATGAAGTCGCCATTTTGAATTTTAGTTTTAATGAATAAGTCGATAATTTATTGAAATTTTGTTTAAATCGTCCAATTTTAATCAAATAACATCATTTTTTGATTAATTTTGGACAAAATCAGATTCTGGGCTAAAAACCAACGATTTTTGGGAACTCTTGATGGTTTTGTTGTGGGTATGGTGCATGATGGTGTCAGAAATTTAACAAAGTCAGATTTCAGTCATATTAAGGCTAATTTTTTAGTGTCACAATCTATGAATTAACGGTCTAGTGAGCCTATGTGGTTAAAAAAGTAGTCAAGGTCAAATTTTAAACAAATCGTCAGTTTTCGGTCAAACAACAAAATGTTTAGGCTAATTTTGCATTGCAAAGTCGATTTTAGTATCAAAATCTATAAATTAACGGTCTACTGAGCTTATATAGCCAGAAGGGTCAGGATCGAATATCGAACAAAACGTGATACCAAACATATATATTTAAGTCAAATTTAATGTGACCAAATCTACTGGGCTTAGAGGAATGATTTTCGATAAAATCTTGAGGCTGGTTGAAAAACCTTTCCTATTTAACTGTTGGGTACATTATTAATATTATTATTATTATTATTATTATTATTATTATTATTATTATTATTATTATTATTATTATTATTATATAACGACCGTGAACCTCTAAAGTGAGGTCAAAGTGTCTGGTATAATCATAGTTTTCGTTGTAACATCACAATAGCTACATCATCGAAGTATGGTGTCATTTAAACTGTGTGATGTTATGTGAATAAATATACCTGGCGTGTCATTGCCCTACTTCGAAAATATCCATTTCCGGTAGTTAACTTAAAAGTTAACTACTAATTCAATCTAGTAATTGAACCTAATGGGAAGCCTCTACAAAATTCTATTATAAGTAAACATACAATGTTAAACGCGCACTGGACATATTTCTATGTCAATGGCTCTATGGTTATTATCATGTTTAATAATATTAATAATTAAAACAAAAATATTAATAATAATTTAAATAAAAATGGCGACTTTATTTAAACAAAAATTTAAAATTCCGACAAATTCATTTAAACAAATATTCAAAATGGTAACTTGATATAAAAGAATTCATAATGATATTATTAAAAACAAAAATTAAAAATAGCTACTTCATTTTAACAAAATTATTGATGACGTCATTTGACCTTGACCCACGAGACCTATACCTATGATATATTAGTGTATTAGGTTATGTAATCATATATATATTATGTAAAACCCGATGATTATGTAATGATGATATCAGCTTATATATTGCGTAAAAACTGGTGATTATGTAATAATATACGTGATTGCGTCCCCATTGCCAGGCCGGTGATTTCTTAATAAACCTACTTCCATTGGACTGGAATCTTCATAGTATACTAAGGTGAAATTTCATGAATATATGATTTTAAAATATTTTTCTTTTATTATTTCATACGTTTTTAAGGAAGATACATTTCGAGTCAAAATTCTTCCTAGTAAACTATTGATATAGATCTAAATTAAAAGAATTCATTATTTATAAATTATTGATGGGATCTATGTAAATTTCGAATGTTAAAGTCCTTATCAGATTACCTAACCCGAGATAAATCAGTTGAATTTAAAATAAATCTAATGAATTAAATAAACATCAATTGTTTCCAGTGGATTCAAAGTCAAAGAAATACGACAAATTCCGTCGTGACATAGTCAGATATCATGACGAGGCTATGAAACAGTCACAACGCGCAGAAGCTATGGTGCGACGTTTTCGACAAATAGAGTAACATTGGATTCAACCTGAAGCAGCAAAGAAGCTACTCCAACAAATCGAATCCCTCAAAGGATAATTGAATGAAGAACTCAACACCTCTGGAGCCTTGGGACTGAATGTCTGTGACCAAGCGCGCCTCATAACAAGGCTTGAAGCACAGTGCTATATTACTCACGATCTATCGGCTCAATCAACTTATACCTAGGTAGAACAGTTCCCCGTTGAAGATGATTATGTGATCGAAATATCCACATCTGCGGCCTCAAGATCTTGAAGCACCACATCGATCAAACAGCGACCAGAAAAACATGATGAAACGCGTGTGAGGAGGTTAAAAGCCGCAGATTTGTTGGGCAAATTGAAGTGGACCTCACAACAACTTTGAAGAACAGAAACATATCAGAAGTGAAACACAAAAAAAGTCCTAATAATAGTAATAATAATAACATGGTAATTGTTTAGTTAAAGTAGAGCTCCATTCAAACACACATAATATTTCGACAGATTTACTCTTATAGCCATGTAAAGAACCAATCAATATATATATATATATATATATATATTTATTCAAACAACTTTTCTTACATTCTTCATTCCAAACAATCATTTTGTCATTGTCTGCCGTTGCGGCGTACAGAGGTGCTGCTATCATTGAATAATTCTTGATAAATCGTCGATAATAATTTGTTAAACCTAGGAATGATCTCAATTCTGTAGTACTCTTTGGCTCAGTTGCATTTTCAATTTCTGAAATCTTTCTTTTATTTGTTTGAATTCCCTTTTCACTCACTGTGATTATTAAAATTTATTACACTTTTATTGAACGCGCATTTCTCTGGATTTCAAACCCGGAATCTCTAATACGTGTGAATACTTCTAATAGGAGTTTATCATGAGTTTCCTGATTTTTAGCATATATTAAAATGTCATGAAGGTATACAACCATTCCTTTAAAAACTAATCCTTCAAATCCTTCCAGTTTCTGAAAAGTGGCCGGAGCTGTTGACAAACCAAATGGTAACCTATTGAAACAGAACTGTCTTTCTCTTGTACTAAATGCCATCTTGATTTGCGAATTTTCATTCAACTCTACTTGATAATAGGTCTGTCTTAAGTCAATGGAAGAAAATATTTTTGACTTATCTAAGCAATCCAATAATAATTGCATGTCTGGCATAGGAAAGGAAAACTTTTCTGTAACCGAATTTAATAACCTGAAATCTAGATACATTCTTATAGAGTCATCTGGTTTTCCAACTAATGGTGTGTTCCACGGACTTTGACATT
The DNA here is from genome assembly GCA_022537955.1 of Schmidtea mediterranea. Classification (NCBI taxonomy): domain Eukaryota; kingdom Metazoa; phylum Platyhelminthes; order Tricladida; family Dugesiidae; genus Schmidtea; species Schmidtea mediterranea. The sequence continues at coordinate 6,608,399 of CM039681.1, forward strand.
TCCTCACAACTCCAGCTTCTAATAAATTCTGTACTAACTCTTCAACTTTTTCTTCTAAATGCATGGGTTGTCTTCTGGGGTTTTGTAAAATTGGAGAACCTGAAGTCTTTTTTTCATGTGTTATTACTTTTGTATAACTTAAGTCAAATCTGGATGCCAAAACATGTTGCTAAACTTAGATATTAAAGTACCCAACTTCGAATTCTTGTCCAACTTGAGTATCAATAACGTAATCTTTAACCGATCTGAATCTGTAAATCTCTTGTTAACTAACGAGGATTCAATTTATTGACTTCCTTAAGCTCCATGCCAAATATTTTCATGGTGTCTACTCCTCCTATGAAATCTAGATGTTTCTCGTCTTCTTTTGAAAATACCCCACTCAACCTTACTCTGCTATCCATCAATATTGGACTGCCAATCAATCTCCAACATTTCTCACTCATCACACTGACTGAAGCTCCGGAATCCCATAGCATTTCTACACGAAATCCATTTATTTCTATCATACTTCATTTTCTGTCATCATCCTTCTTAAAAATCACATCCTTCTTTTCAACATTTCGTTTTTTAAACTTATCTACTGTCTCGACCCTACTGACGACATGTAAGCAACAGGGTCTTCTTGGTTTTTTTGTCTCAACATTATGAATGAGTGGTTCTATCAATGAGTGGTTCAATGAGTGGTTCTGATCCATCATGTATACAATAAACTCTTTGTTCTAGTCTTTGTGTATTACTTCTTGACTTCACTAAAAAATTGCAACATCTAACTAATGACCTTGCTTGCCGCATATTAAACACTTGTCCTTCAATGGGCATTCAAATCGCATATGGTCATTTTGTCCACAACAAAAGCATTCAGCAGGTTTTAACCTTTCTTCTACTGCTTCTGGTAAACCACAACATCTATTATAAATCTTCCACACGATATGTTTCATTGAAACTAAAGGGGGTGGTCTACGCTCCGTAGTTGTCCTCTCATTATATTGTTCTGCCACGGCTTTCACTTTATCAAATTGTCTTTTGCTTTTTTCATTTCTCTTTTTGTAAGTTATTTCTGTTTGACGATTTTGGTATATTTTGTTATTAAAAGATTTTTGAATCCATTGCTTCTGTTTATCTTAAGTAACATTTGCATAAGTCGATTTAGCTACTGCCTGGACTTCTTTAGATTGTTCTTTTGTATCGTAACCTTCTCGTGCTTCATATACCTATGCTAAATTTCTTCTCTTGTAATATTGGCCTTCGTCGATATATATTTTCTTTCAAACTATCGTTCCGAACTCTGTTGCATAAAATCAGTTTGACGATGTTTTCTTTTAGAATTCCATAGTCATACACTTTTTCAACGAGTTTCTTTACTTGAATTTCAAAAGAAGCGAATCCTTCATCGTGATTTTGTGTCACTGATGATAATTCACAAATTTTATCCATAATGTACTTCTTTATTGTAAATGTGTCGTAAAATCGTTCACAAGCATTTTTACTTTCCAAAGGATAAACGCCTCTTCAGGCAGTAATAAGTCAAAAATATTTACTAAATTCAAATCATTAAGGAGCATCCAATCTTCAATGTCCTTGAGCAATTGCTCATCTTCCGTGGTGCTTCAGCCATTGAATATTCTGACATTAAAATTTAAAATGTCTTTCGCCGGTTTAGGCAAAGATTCTATAATCACCTTTCGATGCTGAATTCTTGTTACCGCATGAATCGGTTCGATTTTTTCGGCGTGGTCGCCAGTTACAATATCTTCAAAAGACATAACATAATTTATACTAAATTTTATTAAAATCAACAACGTGTCTAATTAATTCTCAATATTAAAACAAAGATTTTAATATTCATAATTGGACATCACTTAATATAATAAAGTATTATTGTATAAATATTATCTAATTTACTCAGCATTATTCCAAATATAAATGAAATATAAATAACTATTTTATATTTGAACATTTTTAATATAAATTATGTTAAAAAGTAAAAACGGTTTTTTATGAATTTTTGTATATAAATAAGGATTTTATTTATAAATAATAAAAAACAGTAATATTACGTTAATGGAATATTTTGTTTGGACATTAATTATATCTTAGAAGAATATTTTTTCTTTGATTTTCAATTCAGCGATTAATTTTCTACATATTCGGGATATTATTCTAATTTATAAATTGCTTTCCCAAATGTCGTTTTGTCCATATTTTCCACAGAAGAAAGTTTACTTTGTCGTTGGTTTTTCAGTTTTCTTTCATAAAGTGGTTTTCCAAATAATTAATTGAACAAGGAGAAAATTACATAGTTTATTTGCTAGAGTTTATTTTAGACTAAAAAGAGATTTTACATTAAACTTAACAAAAAGACATTTCACATTTAGAAGTTGATTAATAAATAGAATGGTTGTAAGTAGTGTAATAAATTTTAATTTTTTTCTTGAGAAGGTCATGTGAGACAAAAAGGTCTTTTGATATTAGACATAACGTTTGTATTCTTTTTATCATTTATCAAATGCAGAAGTCACCTTATTTTGTGTTTATATTCTACTAAAAGTTATCTTTACCGTAAATTACCGTTTTTATGTGAGGATTGTTGGGTTATTATTGTTGTATTAAATTGTAATTTGAATCATCATTACCGCTTACATTAAACCAACAAGATATAACAGAAATAAGTTTTATTTTCAATACTATAATTTCAAAGATTCAATCGTTCAATTATGAGAAATTCAGATTGATTCCACTTTTTATTCCGTTTTGCCAATAAAAGTTTTGCACATAATCTAAAAGAAAACCATCTCAAACTATTCTCTTCCGAATCTGATTGGACACCAACAGTTGCCAATTGCAACACTGAGATCTCTAAACAATCTTTTATATTAATTCTTTTGGAGGCCTTTAAATACTTTTTCCTTGGACTCTGAAAGACTAAAAAGACTAATTTTGACTTCACACCGATATTATCTTTACCGGCATTACTCAATTCAATTTCAATCCCTTTTAAGCCTGTCAAACTTGCTAAAGAAATGATTAGTGTCATTAACAGAATTTTAATTGATCAATTGATTAGTTTGTTTTTTTAAATAACTACTCGATTTTATTTTTTTGTCTACTACCTTTTAAAATATGTTTTTTACAATATACCACAACACGAATTTTGATGATTTTATACTCACCATCAACTACAGATATCTAGATTTGGTTTCTGTCAAATACGGCATTGTGCGCACTAGTATATTTTGATTATAATAAAAAAATTTAATGGGTGTAATACCACATACATTGGAATGACTGCCCGTCATTTCCGCTCTCAAGGTTTTGTCACAGTCGACTGATGGAATTGATTGATATTAGTAAGCGCAATTTTTTGATGCAGGGTGAAACTAAGTGTAAAATAGTTTGGATAAAAATTTTAAATATTTTGTTGAAAATTTTATTTAAATTATGTTAAAGGCTCGGTTTTGTAAAATTTTAAAAATTAATTTTTTTAAACATTTTGCAGACTTTGTGGTTTAAAAATGACAAAACTTTTAATTTTTGATAAAATGCTTTGAGAATTTAAAAGCAGAAATTTGTGTAAATAACAATGATTTACTCTTAATAATTTAAAGTTTAAGACTACCTGACGAATACTGTTATTCAGTCGAAATATATTGTTGCTGAATATATATTTTGGTTTTCTTTTTAATTTCAATTTATTATTATTATTTTATAATTATTAACCTTGTTAATACATTCAAATGAAATATGAAAAGCATCAAAAAGAATATAAGAATTTTCCTATGAAGAGATATGGAAATGTATGAATAAGAATATCTAAAGTTGAAGGTTTTAATGAAAATTAAGCTCAAAATAAAATCATTTGAGAACTATTATCTAACATTGAGAACAGAAATGAAAGATTTGGTAAACGGATCACTTACTGATGAAAAAAGTTTTAATGTGATATTCAATGAGATTTTTAATGGTAAACTTACTTCTCAGAATCAGGCCGTTCCGTCAAATGGCTGCGTTGAAATACTTAACGCAAACGGATGTCATTTCAAACTTTATTTACAACTATCCTTATTTGGTGACATAAACCTTGTTATATGAATTGTTTATCTGTTTTGCATTGTCATTTTTAACAAAAAAACCAATCTTTATTGAGAATTGTAAATATTTTCGAATTCTTTAAAATAATAAAATAAGTAATATTTTTTTATCGTTCTATTGTAAAAAGAAAAAATAAATAAAAAAAAAGTCCAAAGAAAAAATAAATAAAAATTTAATTGAAAAAAAATAATGAAAATATTTTTCACAATTTCTTTTCCAAACGGATTTCTACAAGAAATTGATACGTCATTAATGAAATTGAAAAAAAAAATTTTGGTTTTTTGACCAATGAAATTCGAGTTTTGTCTGTATAAAAGAAACTATTTAAAAGACATTATTATCAGAGATAATCTTACCGGAAAACTCAAAATGAAAACTTTATCCCTGTAAGTTATTTATATATTTTTTTTATATATTTTTTCTATCAAGTTATTTTTTACTGGTAATTTTTTGGCAGTTTTATCCGATTTATCAAATCTTGAATTTTATTAATTAACGCACAATTAATTTTTATTTTTAAAAATAAAAGACTTTAAAAATTTTGTATGTTTTATAAGTAAAAGTTTGTTTAAGTTTAGAAAATTAATTAACTAGAAAAAATGACATGTTTCAGTAAAGCCTAATTCAATTATAAATACAGGACTGTTTTAATTTCGTCAAACATTTTTCATCCGTTGTTTTAATCTTACTCAGCCAATTTAATTAAAAACAGTTTTGAATATTTGAATCAAAAAAGCGAAGCCCATTCAAAATCTTTTTTTATTTAATGTATTAATTCATTTTTTTATTTTTTTAAAAAATTTTTAAGTAGGATATAATTTATTTTAAATAAAGTTTTTATAATTTGAAAGTTATTTCTTCTAATTTCCCGAGGGTGAGTTTTTATTTCATTTTACTTTTTTGAGTGTTAAAAGACATTACTCAATTGGGAATCTAGATTTACTTTCGAATAAATTAGGTTCATTTTTTCCTCAATTTTGATAATATTTGGAAAATGTTTTCATGGAAAAAATGAGTAAAGAAAAATATTACATTTAATTTACAAAAATACATTTTTAAGTGATTTTAATAAATTATGTAAATTTCTCATAAAAGAGAATATGAGGATTATAACGTTATCCATCTTAAAAATTGGGATACATGCCCGTTTAATTTTGTTTTAGTAAACCTCATTTAAAGTAGACTAGTTGGGATTGTCAATTATGAGTAACTGATATGACATACAATAGCGAAGTGTGTTTTTTAAAAAATGAATATAATATTTAAATATATTTTCCAAAATTTTTTAAAAATCAGATTTTCCGAATTTCTTTTATCTCTTGCCTTTACAAATTCATGATTTATTAGAATATTTCAAATTAGTATTAAAATATTTTTGTTTTACTATTTCGTTATTTCCGATGGCCAAATGGTTGAGAAAGGTTCAACATAAGACTTTAAGAAAACAATTAAAGCCAGATGAACCATTTTACTAAATTTAGTTGACATAAGATATAAATTTTAATTTAAAACTATTTATAAATATTTTTAATTTAATCAGCATATAGATTAAAAGAAATTTAATTAGTAAAAATAAAAACTTAATTATAAGTATCAAATAAAAATTAAATTCGAATTTCATGAAAATAAAGTTTGATCGGAAATTAGATAAGAATTCATAGAACATTTCAACGTTGATGTTTCAAATCAGATCATTTTATTGATTAAAAAAATAATAATAAAAATTAAAAAAAAATAATATTAATTATATATTATATTATTATTGTTATTAGTATTATTATCATTATAAATTATATTCACTTAAGTACTTTTTTGAAAATAAGTTGATCGGAAATTCGATAAGATTTCATAGAACATTTCAACGTTGATGTTTCAATTCAGATCATTTTATTGATTAAAAAAATAATAATAAAAAAAAATAATATTATTAATATTATTATTATTATTGTTATTACTATTATTATCATTATAAATTATATTCACTTAAGTACTTTTTTGGAAATTGGACAAATTATAATTATGCGTCATTCGATAAAGAAAAATTGATTTTCAGATAACATTGAAATAAAAATACCATGTTATTGACCTAAATAAAATGCTACTGTAAAATGCTTAGTTAGTAAATTTAATTGATTAATTAATAATCATCCACAAATTGGATTTTATATTTATTATTAATGATAATTTATGAAGTTTTGGTTTCTACAGTCAGTTCATTTTTATTAGGACGTTTGGGATTTTAGTTGGAATGAATCAAGATTTGTGGTAAAATTTTGAATTGAAAATTAATGTAATTTGATAACTGTGATGTAATTTTTGATTTTAAAGCCTATCAAAAATGAAATTATAATAAATTTATAACTATATAAAAATTTTAGGTTTATTATAAGGTTATAAAAATTAATTTTATTAATTTTCCATGAAGTGCCTAAAATACATTTTTCAAGACAGTATAATTTTTTATTTAAAGCTGAAAAAATCCTTCAATTTTTATTTATAAAATATTTTTAATCATTATTATTATTTGTATTATTATTATTGTTGTTGTTATTATTATTATTATTATTATTATTATTATTATTATTATTATTATTATTATTATTATAATTATTATTATTATTATTATTATTATAATTATTATTATTATTATTATTATTATTATTATTATTATTATTATTATTATTATTATGAAACGGTGATTCGTTGGTAGCAGCATAAATTAATATATCAGATAAGTGAATAACAAAATAATCCCTTGCTTCGAAGTAATAATTATATTGTTGAAAAAAAGCTTCAATTATTAAATTATTCTCTTTAGTTTCTTACAGAAAGAAACTGAAGAGGATTATTTAATAATCGAAACTTTTTTCAACAATATAATTATTACTTCGAAGCAAGGGATTATTTTGTTACTCATTTATCTGTTATATTATTATTATTTGAAATTCTTTTAATCTTGGAAAAAAGGAGTAAAATAGAAGCTTGTTCTTTTTATATTTAAATCACTCATATTTATGTAATAAAACCCTTTGTAGGGAAACTCCCGAATCCAAATGTCTGTCAAAAGGTAAATACTGTGAAGTTCTAGAAATTTTTATCAAATAATTTCGTTTCTTTTATTTTAACAAATTATTCTAGTTTTGCAATTTTATACTTGTCAATTAAATATTTTTCATTTATAAAGCTTTTGGATTTTTCTATTAAACATATATAATTGAATTTTCACAATAGAATCGATATAATAAACAAAATTTATTTTTAATTATGATAATATTTTTATTTATAAAATATGAAAATGTAAAATGTTTTGCATGTGTTAAATAAATTTCAGTGAAATATTATCAATTGTTTGAAGAATTTGCAAACAAATCTGCCGATGTTATTTTTTTAAGATCTTTTGGACATTTGAAACGGGTTTCTAATCATATGGAAGGTGGGACGAATTACAAAATTGCATAACCAGTTCTGGCAGATATTGATGAGGAGGGGTAGGGAGGATCGTGGGGGTAAGACCTGTTTGTTGCAATGCTAAATGGGAGTGGGTTTAATTTTTAGTATGCTTCGGCGTTTTATATTCTTCTATATCAGGCTTCTGCACACTTTTTAAGTTGAGCCACCATTTTCAACATATTTATTTTTGGTGCCCCCGACTTAATAAAAAATCATAACGCCACAATAAAAAAGACGTAAATAAAATAAACGTCTTTAAAATAAGCAAAGTGTATTTTTCTATTTCTTGTAAATGGGATTGATTATACAATCACTATGCATGTGTGTAGTACGTAAGCTAATAAGAATGCAAACTTTGTTTTTCGATTTCAAAATTTACGTTTCCAAAATTGTAAATGTTTTTAGTACAATGTAAAAATAATGGAATTGTGTAGTGCGTACGCATGTAGAATACTTTATGAATTTGTAAGTATTTTGCTTTGAAATTTTATTCTTGATCATTGTTCACCAAGAACAACAATTGTACCTCAAGAACGAGAAATTATGGAATTAGCTGATGATAATACTAGAATTGGTAAAAACAATAATAAATATTCAACAAAAAAACCATACTTCGTTTGTAAAATCTAACAATTTTAAAATTTTCTGGAAACAAAGAATTATTACATTTTAAAATTTTATGCGCCCAAAAATTATTATCACACGCCCCAATCCGGGGGCCCGCCCTCTAGTTTGCGCACCTTTGTTTTATATCATGACTTTTTTGTTCCCTTTGAATTTAATTTTATATGCATTTTTTTATATATTTATATGCATTATCATATGCGTTATAAGAAAGGTTTTCATAACTAAATATTTATAAAATAAATTTTAAATAAATAAGTAATTGTTTTTTTATTTCGTAAAACGTTTTCTTTACTACTTATAAATTATTAGTTATATTAACCCTATAAGTTTTTTATGCGTGAATGTGAAAGTTGATTTAACAGTTCAACATATAAAAATAATATTTTATATAATAATTTATATAATTTATAATAAATGAACAAAATATAAAATTATTAGCAGTATAGTGTGAATTTATTACAATATTTTAAATTAAATTATTAAAATAAATTAAAATTATTTAATTAATTGTTCAATTTATTTATACTTTTAATTTAAAAAAATACAATTGTAGCTATCTATTTATTATTTTGTTTAAACTAAACTGTTACATAAATTATTTTTAATCTCAATTTTCTAATCGACTAATAAAATATATTTATAAATATTAAATATAAAATTATTATGAAATATAAATAACTAAATGAAATGCAACTAAAAATGATGAGAATTTCAAATAAAACTAAAATAATTATTTTTTCATTGAGTCTTGGTTAAATATTTTCCTTCATTTTAATTATTTATTTTTGGAGTTTGTACATAATATTGAGATTCTTTGAACGGCGCTTCATTTAAACAATGATAACCGAATGTCAATAAATTCTTTTAGACTAGCTTAAAGTTTTTTTTTTCTAAAATATAATTCCCATAATTTCTAGAAATTTATTGCCAACAACAACGTGAATTTTCGATTGAAATCTTTCCTTTAACTTGACGGCTTTTTTATTATTATTTTTTTTTATTTAATTTGTCACTTGCCCATCATATCTGATGTCGTTATTGGATTATCTTTTATCAGATTTAGATCAGTTTTTTGTATAAATGAGCTTGGATATTTGAAGGAAGGGAAAACTATGGCTAATTATTAAAACAAATACAATCCGAAAGTTTGATAAAAATTCCAAGCTGTGATAGAATTTGTTAGAAATTTTTGATACTTCCATAATGTCAAAATTGTCATCCAAAATTAGCTGAATTGATATTAATTTGTTTTTTTACTAATTCTGTATCATTAATAAAACTTTTCATATAATAATAATAACGAAAATAATAATAATTACAATAATGTTATTATTATTATTATTATTATTATTATTATTATTATTATTATTATTATTATTATTATTATTATATTTATTATTATTATGATTATTATTATTATTATTATTATTATATTATATTATTATTATTATTATTATTATTATTATTATTATTATTATTATTATTATTATCATTATTATTATTATTATTTTTATTATAATAATAATAATAATAATAATAATTATTATTATTATTATTATTATTAATATTA
>CM039681.1:6620637-6628137 GCA_022537955.1 Schmidtea mediterranea
AATTTATCAACACTTTTTACCGAATTAACAAAAGTACAAGATAAAGACCATGAACGATAAATCAATCCTTTAACAATATTTCTCTTATACTTAAATTCACAAAAGCTTTCTGGAAAAGTATAAAGACCAGTATCAGTTGATTTTCTATAAATCTCATAATGTTTATCTTTGCGTTGAATTAATAAATTCAAAAACGCAATCGATGACTTTCTCTTCGTTTCACATGTGAATACAATGTTCTTATGTAAACAGTTCATAAAACGGCTCTACATGTTTCTGATTTTTAAATACAAGAAAAATATGATCCACATATCTTTTATAAACAAAGAGTTTCTCAAATTGGAAATAAGTAATTTTATTTTCCAAACTAGTCAAAAATATTGATGCTATCGTTGGTGCTTAAGGGGAATCAATAGCTACTCCATCTATTTGTTGATACCATTCATTATTGTAAAGAATATTGACATTTGAAGTAGCAAATTCAAGAAGTTTATGAAATGCCTTTCTATCCAAAATTTGATGTTCAGAAACAGTTTCATCCCACAACGCACAGCATAAGTCAATTGTATCAACCAGTGGTACATTCGTAAACAAACTACAAACATCAAACGAAACCATAACATTATTTATACTTTGTCTTTCTAACTGTGCAATACAAGAAACAAACTCAAAGTTATCCTTACATTCAAACTCTGTACTCGAGTTCTAGAGCATTGTCGATTGAAGTGATTCACCAATGCTAGTAAGCACAATAGAAGCTGTAAAAGTAAAACACGAATGTCTGATTTTAAAATTTTGTTTAAAAATTTTAATAATGATTGGAAACGTGATATATTTGAGGCATTGCTGATAAGGTAATTGGATCGAAAAGTAAATGTACAAAGTGCTATGACTACAAATGTTTTGAATGTTCTTAAATAGTTTGATTATATAAAATTGTGATAAATTGATATTTTTTGTGTTTAAAATTTTTAACTTTTAATATTATTTGTATTATGTTGAATGGAATGATTTAAATTATAAAATATTTTATTATTATTTTAAAAGTCTTATTATAGTAGCGAAAAATCTATTGGATATTTATATAAAATTTTCAAATATTTATTGAAATATTTATTAAAAATATTATTTTTTCAACAAATTATTTATTTAAAATATATAAATTTATCCATAATATTTTAATTGGTTTTTGTACCTGAAGATGACAGTTAAGCTGTCGACATATATTATAATAATAATAATAATAATAATAATAATAATAATAATAATAATAATAATAATAATAATAATAATAATAATAATAATAATAATATAATAATAATAATAAAAAAAAAAAAAAAAATAATAATAATAATAATAATAATAATAATAATAATAATAATAATAATAATAATAATAATAATAAATAATAATAATAATAATAATAATAATAATAATAATAATAATAATAATAATAATAATAATAATAATAATAATAATAATAATAAAAAAAAAAAAAAAAAAATAAAAAAAAAAAAAATAAAAATAATAATAAAATAATAATAATAATAAAATAATAATAATAATAATAATAATAAAAAAAAAAAAAAAAAAAAAAAAATAATAATAATAATAATAATAATAATAATAATAATAATAATAATAATAATAATAATAATAATAATAATAATAATAATAATAATAATAATAATAATAATAATAATAATAATAATAATAATAATAATAATAATAATAATAATAATAATAATAATAATAATAATAATAATAATAATAATAATAATAATAATAATAATAATAATAATAATAATAATAATAATAATAATATTCGAACAATTCATAAATTTGGAAGTTAAATTTATTTTATTTAGTGACATGAAATGATAAGAAATAAATTTTCAAGAAAAAAAAATAATTAAGCTAGCAAGGTGATAAATTATATTTTCCGAAATTGAAAGATAATTAATAGGTTATTTTTTTCCAAATTCGGGCAATTTATAGTGCTGCGGTAGACAGTTCTGAAAAAAAAACATAACTTATGTGCAAATTCTCATCTGAATAGAAATTATTTTTCGCCATCTATTTATTGTACAATAATTATCTTTTTTTCCAGAATTTCGAAAGATGTAATTATTTTTTCAAGAATTTTTCCGAATGTTTTTTTTTCATTTCGATGAATTTTAAATTGTCTTCTGTCATTTATTGTGCGGACACTTTTTATGGAAATGTCGATTGTTATTTTTTATGTTTTATTTCTCTAATGAAAAACGAAAAATAAAGAAAGGAAACTTTTTTCAATTGAAAAGTTTTAAAAAATATTTTATTGGGCAATAAAATTGTAATTGGGCTCTTATTTAGGCTTGGTGGCATCAAAATGCCGCCGATCTCAGCCAAATTATTGTTACAAATAACGCCACCCCCCCCCCTCTAACTGAGTGGGTCTAAAGGAATTTCATTATTCATTTTTATTATACTGAGTTTCCTTCACGTCAAAGAATGGAATTAAAATTGATTTAATATATTATTAATTTAATTGTTTTAATTAATATACCTGAAAATTCCCGTTAAAAATTTCTGGTGTTTTTTCACTATTTTAAAAATTATTTTAATAAAGATTTTCTTTGAATGAGAAAGAAAGGAAAAATTTAAAATGTAAGAGAATTCGGAAATAAATAATCAAATATAACAAGAATAGAGAAATGCATAGAAATTTAAATGAAGCTTCGGATAAATTTATCCAAGGTAAATTTCGCTACATAAACATATGATGCTTTAAAAATAAACATGCTAACCTGGACAAGCTTTAACCTTTCTTGTCAATTCGGAGTAATTTGTTTTAATGACGTCAATAAAATATTATCCTCTTAAGTGGCTATAACGGATATATACGTCATCAACATATGCGTCAACATTTGACAAAATATGTTAAAAATATATCATAAATATTACGTTTGTTAACATATTATCTTAATAAATATCATCCAGTAAGATATTATTTTATTTTTGTAACACCATCCCTAAGATGTATATATACGCTAGCGGATAGCAAAACTCGCCGCTGAGGAGCGCATTTCGTTTGATAAAATAAACCACTTAAGAAGTTAATTAATTAAATGTTATTTTTACAATCATATTTTCCGGCTTTTCCATGTCGATTTAAAATTATTAGTTTCGTTCTAAATCATTACTTTGTATTTTTTTTAAAACGTTTTTCTAAATTCCGATTTTTCAATATATTTTAAATATCTAAAAACTTGAATTTTTTAAAACCATTTTTAATAAATTTGTAAAATTTTAATAGATTTATAAAATTTGAAAACACCACAATTAAATTTAAATTTTTTCAATTTTTATAAAATTATTTTCTTATTTTCTTATTCTTCAATTTGCAGATATTTTTTTACGTTACTCCATGTTCTTTGTCTGCTTACTGATGCCAATAAATAGTTAAATTAAATATTTTTTTCACATTACAAACAAGACCTCTTTTTAGTAATGTTTTAATTCTATTTTTTTTTTAATTTAAACATAAATATTGTTTATGTTAATTAATTAAATGAACTCGTGTAGAGATAAATATATGTATTTTTAATATCATCAAGAGACAAATTCGTATCCCTGTCACCTCTGTTTCTATTTTTACGCTGATTGTATACCCGTATAATACTACTTTTATGGTGTTTAATTATATGAAATTTATGTCTTTTGTTTTAATTAATCAATTTTCATTTTCATTTCAATTTGAAATTTATATTAATTTAAATATGCCAATTATAATTTGTTGGGATTTATTTCTGTAAATCCCGGTATTTGGCTGACTTGACTAGGAATACCGGTGGATAGGAGAGTAGATTAAAGTCATAAATTAGAAGTATTTGCAACCCAAATGTATTAATTTAATTTAATTAAGAAGCATTCGAATTATAATTTCAATTTAACCGCCCTCCAAAGACCACAGCATTTTTTAAATTTCGAAAAGAGAATATTTTTATTTATTTGTCTTATTTTTTATAAAAAACCACCATTGAGTTTTCTTGTTATTCGACAATGCAATATTTTTAATACAATATTTTCTGAAAATCAAGTTTTTCAATTAAATAATGCAAAATTTATTTAATTTAATGAAACAGTTTTTTTTTAATTTTAAAAATAAATTTAGTTAAATAATTTATTTTGCATATTTTATTTTACAAAATTTATTTTGATATCAATATGTTTTTGATATTTTTTAATAATAATAATAATAATAATAATAATAATAATAATCATAATAATAATAATAATAATAATAATAATAATAATAATAATAATAATAATAATAATAATAATAATAATAATAATAATAATAATAATAATAATAATAATAATAATAATAATAATAATAAAACAAGGAAACTACAAAAAATATTTTGCATTTTACAATATTAGAAAGATTAAATAAATATATAACTTTCAAAACAATTTAATATTTTAAACTAAATGTTTATTTAATAAATCTGATTTAAATGTTTTCTCCAAAATCACAACGAAAAACCAAAACAAAGAATAATTAATTTAATTGATAGGAAAATTACAAATAATTAGCGCAAAGAGACTTTTCCTGTAATTTCCAGATTTTCTTGCGATAGAATCTTTAATTAAATTCTCCCAAATTATCAACCAGTCTGATCGGGGGGGAATCAAGTAATTGCCAATTTTGCACCCAGAAAGTGTCAACTCGTTTTTAATATTTCAACGGCTCCAGAGAAGTCCGAATATCAAATGACAAAATAATTTTAATTAAAAAAGTATTTTTTTTCTTTTTTTTCTTTTTTTTTGTTAATTTAAAATAAAAATTTTCGTAAAAATCAATTAAATTAAGTGACCTCCGAAATGCAGTTTGGAAATTCATAATGAAAAATGAAGTTCATTTTTCATTTTTTTTTTATGGTGGAGAATGTTGACAATTTTCGTCTGGAATCTAAAACGGCAGTTGATTCTGATTGGGATCGACACTCTGTAAACAATTCATCTTTTAAGTGAGTAAACAACAATACGAAAACGCATCTTAAACTCTCACGATAGCCGTGTAGTGATGGAGATCTGAGTTTTCACAAAATCATCAGGAAATTGTTTACCAAAAAATAGCCAGTTTAAGTGTATAACAAACAAAAACATATTTGACTCTTTCAGAGGAAGATGACGTTGTTGATAAAATTTCGGTAGAAAATTCCTTGGATTAGAGTTTTATTTGATCGAGTTCAACTCAATGATTGTATTGGGTTTTTTATTGTTTTGTTAATTAAAATAAGTGAACATTTGTATATTTCTCCAAAACTTTATATACAGCAAAGAGAATACCGTTAAAATGCCGACAATAATAGGAGGTTGACCAATAATCCAGTTGCTTAAACGTTTCAGGAAGTTATTATCCTCATAATGGATAAAGTGACCATAAGACCTTCTTTCGGTGAGTCAATCCCGATTTTTAAAAGCATGTTTGAAAAGTTTTTAGAAAGTTCAATTAATATTTAATGTACAATTGTAATGCAGGTTCCAGTGTCTTGTGCCGGTATTTTTGCGGTTTTATATTAAACCGTAACTGGTAACTTTCACCAAGTAATAAAATAGACGCATACACTACACACAACAACGATAAGAAATATATAGAAAAGGACAAAAATTATGAACATTTATAAACATTTATATCGGACATTTTTAATAATAAAAACATGAAATTTGAGGATATTTCTAGCTCTTTATCACATTCCACTTTTCCATGAGTAGGAGACAAACATAAGAAGCAACTCAAATTATAATTTATTCAATAAAATTGTAATTTATATGTTTTTAATAAAATCTGAAAATGATGATAGGTTACCAAAATTATGGAAAATACAGAAGAAAATCATCGAAAAACATAATTTATTATTGAAATAATAAATTTAATTAAACGATAACGCCAATAAAAAACTTTTCGTACGATATATTTCGATAGCATAACTATCATCTTCAGGTACTCAAAACCAACTAAAAATATTATGAATTAACATTTAATTTAAACAAATTATTTTTTATTAATTTAATTTTGTTATAAATAAATATTTAAAAAATATATTCAAATAACTTTTAATTAATTTAAAATTTTATTTATATTATAACTTTTTAAAAAATTAATGTAATTTAAAATTTCAATTATTTTAATAATATTTAAAAAAAGTTTTTTTTTAAAAAAAATACATAAACATGATTAACATACGTAAACTATTTAAAAACATTCAAAACATTCGTAGTCACAGCATTATGTTTCACATATCACGCGTTCCCAATAATTATTAAAACCCTCAACAAAATTCTAAAATCAGACATTCCTATTTCACTTTTACAGCCTCTATTGTGCTGACTAATCTTGGTCAAACCCTTCAATCGATAATGCTCTAGAATTTAAAGTTAAATAATTTTATATATTTAGAAATTGATAAAAAAAACTATTGATTAAACTCATAGAACGGGAGGAAATTATTGCAATCGCATAAAAAATTCCAAATATTAATTTTGAATGAATACATTTTAGAAAATCATAAAAACTTAATAAATATTACCTTTGTAAAAATTAATGATGAATGACATGAAATTATTATTAAATAGTAAAGTTTAATTATAATAAAAAAAATTTTAACACTAAAATATTAAAAATATTTTTAAAAACTTTTAAAATTGTAAATTTAATGAAAATATAACTTTAATATATATATATGGGTATGTGTGTATATCCATATAAACTATTTTTCCTTTACTTTATGTAATGTGCAAAGCCATTTCTGTCAAGTATTTAATTTATATGATTTTGGTTGTAATGATATATGAATGTAACGCTCCTTACAACCAAAATTATATAAATTAATTGTCAATAACAATAATAAAATAAGCCTTTGCTACAAATTAATAATTATATTGAAATAAGTTTTGATTATTAAATAATCCTCTTCGGTTTCTTGCTATAATAATATTAATTAATAATAATTGTTAATTTATATTCTAGACAATGTTTTTGTAAAATCTAAAGGCATATATAAATAAAAATATCTTAATAGAAAAAAATGTGTTTGGAATTTTAGGCAGCTAGAAAATAAAAATAACTAATTAATATAAATTTTAACTTCAAACAGAGAAAGGCCGTCATTTTGGATGGGTTATCACATGGAAAATTTTAAATTTTACCAAAATTGTAAATAAGTATTTCGGTATGAGAAATTAATTTTCTTGGAAACAGATAATTTTTTATTTTGATCTTTTCTGGAACAACTAATTCTTTTAATTGTGTTTCATTCATTAACTTAAAATCATAGATTGATATTCCTTGATCTTCCATCAATTTTGGTAAATATGGTGAATTCAGTGCAAAAGAGCAATATTCTATGCACGAATGACTATGAATCGCATTGTCTCCGATGACTGTGGAACTGACATCACGGTCCACCGGTTTTGAATTTCTGCGTATACTAACCCCCAGTTTTATATAAC
>CM039681.1:6633137-6635637 GCA_022537955.1 Schmidtea mediterranea
TACAAAATTAAAAAATGAGAAACAAAAATTACTTGCAAAAACTAGCTTGTGAAACACCTTTCATTTAAGACCTTTCTAAATTGTCTTCTTTTGTGAATGGATCTTTGTGTAGCATCTTTATTTGGAATTTAGTAGACCTTTCAAAATGTTTCAAAGATTTATCTTTCTGATAAACATTTGTAAAAAAAATAAAAATACAAAGTTCTTTTAATGTTTTTTTCCCATTTTCTGTCGTTTGCCAGCTTTTCTTCATTTCCCCTCAAAAAGAATAATATTAACAATCCGAATAAAATTTATTTGTTTAAATAGAAAGTCTCATACACGTTCGTTTAAATAGTTTAAAATATATAAAATTTCAAATTATTCCATCGGACACTATTAAATTCGGGGGGTGGATCCAAATGAGCAAAATTGGAGTGCCCCCCCCTCTCTCCTAATAACATTATTGGTCAATAAATTTATTTTACTATCAAATTAATTAACTTATATTTAACTTTAAAACTCCTCAAAAAATTAATTCCTATAATTTATTGTTTAACTAAATAAAATTCGCTCCATCTTAAACGAGCAAAATTTCAAATTCAACTTTTTAATAAAATTTAAGGGTAATTTTTTTTTTTTTTATTATTATAAAAATTTGTTTTCTTTTATTTAGTCATTGAAAAAGGTTTTCAGAAGAATAAAACAGTTTTTTCTATGAAAGACAGTAAAAATCGATTAAGTTTTAGAATTTATAATGGCAGCAATTTATATATAATTTCTGGAGGGATTTTGTTTGGAAATTTACAATTTCTTCGAACGATTTAGAAACAGTTAAATATCCATTTAATATATCCGTTTTGGTTTCCTGTGCTAATTTCAAATAATCCATCAATCATATTGTTGATTAATTTTGATGATTTAAACAAATAAATTATTTGAAATGAAATTTATTATTGTTTCATGGAATAATTATTATTGATAAATACGATTTGTGGTATAATTGTGAATATTGTGTCTTCCAGTCTTTATTTTCGACCTTATCTACTTGTGTGCGAGCACCAAGCGAGAGGAGGATCGAAAGAGGAGGAAAGGTAAGGGGAGGGGGTGTTTAAAAAATATTCAAGTTTGCATAAAATTTATTTAGCATAACCGTTTTTCAAAACTGGACATTTATATGTTATTTGTTTTAATTAATACAAAAAATCCCTAATAAATTGTTAATACGCAATTGATTAATTAAAACAAACCGAGGTTTTTCTCTTTAGTTTAGGTGCAATGTCTAATATTTATAGTTCACTATTCAAAAAAAAGAAGAATTTATTTTTCAAAATTTCCTCTTGACTAACTCGGTAAAATTATAAATAATATTGAATTATTATTATTTATTTCTGGAAATTTATGGCGGCCATTTGTAGTGTTAATTGACGTTTAATAACCTCCCCAAAGACAAATTTCTCCGAAGCCCCTAAAGGAAAATCAATTTAACTATTTTTGGATAAATCTTTTTCGTTTCAAGGGGAAATTTCAGAATTTTCCCCATTTCAAAAGGAAAATTATTTTAAATACTCTCCGAAGATTTTAAATACATTTCAGAGCTTTTTGCAAAATTAATAAATAAAATTTGATTGAAATTGAAATTGAAATTGGAATTAGGCAATTATGCCGAATTTCTATGGTGATGTAATTATGTGAATTTATGATAATAAATTCCCCTCCCCCTTAATTTTTTATGGAGATACTTTTATATTTGGACACAAAAGGTTCAAATGTGTTCTCCACGTCTTACTCGAAAGAGGCATAAAGACGTTTTACCTTTCGCTATAAGGATACCACCAAAGAGCTTATGTGTAAAAAATGATTAAATTGTTTAAATCATTGTCATGTAATTATTATGTCATCGATATTATGTAATCGAGAAGGAAGAAAAGTGAAAGAAAAACGAAGAATGTTCCAAGATTCCATTTTGGATTAAATTAGAAAAAAAAAGAATGAAAACCTTAATAATTTTTGTTGTACTACTTCTGTATAAATATTTTAAATTCAAAAGTTTTTTAACTCATCATTTTAAAGAAATTGTTTAAATTTGTTTATTTTCAGTTGTTTATCTATTGGATTCAGTCTCGTGTTGATTGCCAGCCTCCCGTTTGTCAGTTCTACGACAGATGATGAAGTTAACGAGAATATTTGCCAATCGCTTTGTCACAAATCATTGTCCTGTCTTGACGAATGCCATGACATTTCGGAATCAAACGATTCCATGGAGAAACGGGCGAAATATTTCCGATTGGGAAAGCGGGCCAAATACTTCCGACTGGGTAAACGAAGTTTTGATTCATCCAATCTTGAAAAGCGAGCAAAATATTTTCGACTAGGCTAACGGCATTCAAACAAAATATTTACTAATTTAATCATCAACTGAATGTAATTTTTTAAATTTCGAAACAAAATAAATTATTATTCCAGACAATACTTGTGTTTTATTTTCTACTTTTTAGCAGATTGTTTTTTTTAATTAAAT